>VUQG01017134.1:1522-14246 GCA_015106755.1 Etia nguti
TCTTGGGTTTTTCATTGGAGGTCTGTAAACAGCTAATCGGTGCATTAGCGCCATCAGCTGGTATGGAGGATGATCTAAAATGTTCAAAACCAGCAAAGCTAAACTGTCTCAGCTGCTGATAACCGTCCATCGCTTCAGAGCTCTGTTTGCTGCAGCTCACTGAGATCCAGCTGACTTTTTGTGTTCCTGTGGTTTTGGGTCACTTGCCTCAGTGAAGCGTGTCCTGTGCTTTCAGCTTCTCACAGCTGTCACAGGGCCCTGAATGAAAACTGTGCTGTTCCCTCCCGTGCGTCTCATTTCTCTGTGTTTGGTGGATTTTCTGAAACCGTGGTCCTTTCCTTTCCTGCTCCCTTTCATTAGAATATGTGCTCTGATGTCTGAGCTGCAAACTGACCAGTGATCAGTCTTGCATCGCCGTCCGGCTGCAGAGCTCAAAGAGCCCATCACTGATCCTTTTCCCTAATCTGACATGAAACTCTGGGAAAATGAACGCCGTGTGTGACGCAGTATAGATTTGGACAGAACTGTAATACTGATCCATGTCTGTGTGTACTGTGTGCAGGTTTAGAATAGAAGCAGTAATGTAAAATGCTCCCCACGGCTGTGTTACTGGCAGTTGTGTTGCTTCCTGTGTCCACCCACAGCTCTGTGCTTCTCTTCTTTCATTTTCACAGGATTATATAGTTTTATATCATAACTAAGGATTTCCTCTTTTCATTCTGTCCCTTTACAGCTCTGTTTACTGTTACACACAAATCATGACAGCAACCATCATCACTGACAACCCATCGTGTACGTACAGCTCGTGTCACTGCCCCCTGATATCAGCATCACCCCTGACCCCGCGACCGTGTTTCATCGTTTCCACTCCACGGTGCTTCTCGTGCTGTTGTGAACGCTGGTCCGTGAGTGGGGCGTGGCTTTGCTGTGTGCTCTCGTGCAGCAGTACGGGGAGTCCTCCCAGCACTGGCTGTGGTTAGTGCTCACAGGCAGTACCGCTCCTGACCGCAGGGGGCGCTGTGCGCGGATGCACGGGGTTTCTTCTGGAAAAGCTCTGTCGACGTTAAAGCTTCCGAAGAGCGTCCATCCTGTGAGCCGAGGTGCAGGCGGTGGTCCCGGGTTATGCATGTCAGATAGCGGCTGTAACAACGCGCAGGCTCCGTCTTCTGTGAGAGGGCTGAAGGTCTGAAGATGTCTGCCGCCGTGGACTTCCACTCTCAGATCGCCTCCATCATGGAGGTGCTGGCTAACGCGGCCGTGGCGGAAATCTGTAAAGTTGTGGACGATGGATACGCGGTGGTTCACCTGGAGGTGTCCCGGAGCCAGAAGGAGAACGAGTTCCTGAGGAGGAAAATCAAGCTGCTGGAGCTGCAGATCGCCAGGTACCGAGCGGAGAGGGTGAGGGGGGCAGAGGGCTCCATCAGCAGCCGCTTTCCCGGGGTTCGCCTCCTCAGCCGGCAGAGCAGGGACTCACAGGCGGGTATGTAGCACCGACAGCCGCGACAAACCGGGTCTTGAAGCATTACCATCGCAGGACAGGCTGGCAGACACGATCACGACACGGAGGGAGGGCAGTGTGATTTTCGTGTTTGACCACAGCTGCCGGCCTGTCCTGTGTTTGGAGCATCCTCCTCTGTAGCTCGATGGACTCGAGTGTCAACGCCACGGGCTTATAATATCCAGGCTTACTCATATCTGAGGAATATTTTTGCAGTTGCGGTGTTTCTGTGGGCTGACTATCTCATCTAAAAGTCTGAATGTAGTCCATAGTAAACACACCAATGACCTCTGACCTCTGTGCCTGAGTCTGAGGGATTTCACCCCTCGTGTCTTTGATCCGTTGGGTGCCACTGGAGGAGAAAAGGTTCTCCTTTCCATAGTGTCTTTGTGTGTTTGTAGAAGCAGACAGTTTTCTCATTTACAGCCATAAAATATGTACTCGTGGCTGCTCAGTGACAAAGCAGGGCAGAGCCCAACAAACCCCGACGGTCTGTGCTCTGTCACACAAAGCTGGTTATAAACTGACCCTGGGTTTCCTCATCTAGGTACATCTGACCAATCACATTGGTCTGATTGGTTGGTCCAGTTAAAGCGCTCAGTCAGTAGAGTGGGACAGAGCTACTGTAGCCTCAGTGCTGATTGATGGTTTGAATGTCAATAAAAAACACAACACAGAGGTTACAACCACAACAGAAAAGAATAAAGTTTCCTTTAAAAATTGATATCAGACGTTAGACTGTGGGCACACACGCGTCACAGGGATCTTCCAGGAGTGGCGATGCTGTTTTCTGGAGATCTGATTGGTCAGTAGGTGGTGATTTCGTAGCTGTTCACCTGTGATGAAGTCTTTTGTACAAACACTGAAATCCAGCTTAGATGTTACTATTTTCTACTGAGTCAGCAGTCGGTGTAAGGACGACTGACTCAGGGCAGCGTACCTCTTTGACACCTGACTGTTTATATGAGTCTTTAATTTGAATGATCATTAGCATCTAATCATTCTTCTGTTACCCCATAAGGCCCCTCTCTGCAGGGGAGGACCAGGTTTCTGAACCGAGGTCCAGGAGCTCATCAGTCTGTGCAGAAGATCCAGCTCGTCGGTCTGGACCAGGATCCTGATCAGGAGGTTGTGACCACCACCAAAGCCGAGGTAAGTCCTCCATAGAAGGCCGTGCTCATCCACACAAATCCGTTTACACACGAGTCCAAACTGTTTCACACTTACAGACTGTCAGAAGGTCAAAGTGTGCTATTTAATATTTCCACAAAAAGTTGTTTTATTCATTGTTTGAAGTTGTTTTTAAATAATCACGGCTGGATCTGTGACTACGAGTGCCCACAGTGTACACAGCTCCAGCAGACCTCCCTTTGTTACTCTACGCCCTGTTTTAAACGGTCAGGACCTGTGATCCATGACAGGTGTGGGCTTTCTTCTGCTTCTTCTTTCAGCTGCTCAAACATGGACGGGCTCAGAGCAGATCCGTGATGTAACCCACACACCTCACCACTGTGTCTCTGTCCTCATACGTGTCCTGCACCACCCTCACATGCTGCTCTGACACTCCTGACCTCTTCATGCAGCACCGCAGTTCCTCTCTCAGCAGCCTATCATCTGCTTTCTCTGATCCACAAAGACACAGCGAAGCTTCGTGTGACCTTCTCTGTTCTTCTCCATCATCACCCTCAAAGCAAACGTATGCCGCTCACTGATCATGACCTCTCTTTCACCTCGCTTCAACAACTCTTTCCCATATCTTCATGCTGTGGCTCATCATCCCTCTGTAGTTACTACAGCTCTGTTCTTGCAGATCTGTACCAGTACAGTTCTTGTCCATTCCTCATGCGTCCTCTCCAAGTTTGTTTTAAACAGTCGCTCATAGACATCTTCATACCTGGACAGGTGTGTCATCTGGACCAAGTGTATTTCCACTCTTCATCCTTTTGTAGCTGGCCTCACTTCCTGCTTATTAATCCCCTACACTTCCTTTGAACACTTTCCTGTACTTTCTTATCCCACCACCAGGTCTCCCTGTCCTCTTTGTCCTCTTTGTCCAGAGAATACACCAAACACCTCGATGAACACTGTAGCCACAACACCTCCTCATCACCTACATGTGCATTAAAGTCTGCTCCAATCACCACTCTCTCCCTTCATCCATCTTACTCCAGATCTCCTCTCTCTTTAACTGACATCCAGCCTGTAGGCCATACGCACTGATGACAGTCAGCGTCGCTCCTTTGATTACCCTTCTTGACTCAACCCATTTTTCCAGTCGTAGGAGGAGCTATGAGGAGTAGCTGTCTTGTGGCCTCTGTGGTGTGTTTGCAGTGAAAACATTAGAACAGATGTAGACATTTCTATAGCAGAGTGTGAGTGTCCATCGTGTCGTGTGTCTGTGATCACAGTCACGTGTTGTTTAGTTATTTCATGGTGTGTGTGTGTGTGCTTTAATACACTCTCTAACAGAGTGTGTGTGTACTGACTCACACTTCTGTCACACTGCCTGTGAACACTTTCCTCTACATGTGTTTGCCAGACTCACGATGTGATGTTTCTTATGTGAACCACATATAAGCATGTATCTGATGTCACTGCATTTAATTACTGTGTTCTTGTAGGTCAGGTGTGCCTCGTCCACAGATAACAGGGATAAACATTATTGGCTTTTTCTTTCATCTGGTGCATTTTCATTAAGGTGGCAGGATGTGGTAGTAAATGCTCACTAGTCTCTGACTGTTTTCCAAGCCAAATTTCTTCACTTGCAAAATATTCGAGGGGTTGTTTTTGCAGGTACCCCTCAGTTCCTGTCCACAGCTTTGCTGCTAGCGTCCTCCATGATACGATAGCCCTCCAGCTAGCTGCTGCTGTCATGTGGCTAACATCTCTTTGGTGCATCCCTCAAGTGAACAGTGTTCTTCTCGTTGTTGAGCGTTAATAAGAAATCTAATGTCGGGTCCATAAATATCTGGAGGTTGACGGCACAGTGGACAAGCAGCACAACATCTCAGGGGAGGAAACGCAGTATTTGTTGATGTTTGTGGGCTCCAGACTTAAGGTCGTCATTCACTGCAAAGTATTTTCATCCAAGTAATAAAAACGGTCCTTATATTCAAAATGTACACAGTCCAGTTACTTGTCTGCCTGTGAAAATGGGCCTTGGGCTGATTCACTGTGTGATGCTCTAAAACCAGAAACCAAAACATCATGGTGGGTATGTGGAAGTGTCAGTTTGCCTTCATACATATGCAGACAAACTGCAGCTTTGCTCTGGATGGAAACCGTTGGTTTCAGCTGAAATTTAATCAAAATATATATTTTTTCCTACTGTCTTTTTAAATATGTAACACATTCTATTTATTTGGACTTGTGTTGTAATGATTACATTTTAACTAGTTTCATGATGTGAAGAACAGTGTTGTTCTCAAAGACTGAAAACATTGTTTTGTGTCCTCTCAGTCAGCAGAGCCTGAGGGGGAGGAGGAGCTGCTGATCGTCAAGGTGGAGGGAGCAGTGGACGCTGCGTCCGTTAACAACAAGCTGCCGGGACGAGATGCTGCCACCACCACCGCTACGTCGCTCGGCGTCAGCGACAGCCAGCCGTCCAGACACCTGAGGGAAAAAGAGGTCAGTGGATCCGACGTCGTCGCCTTTGTTGACGGCGGGACGGCTGAAATTGAGGTCGACGACACTTTTCACTGTTCCCAGCCGCAGCAGACGGGAGCAGGGGACCGTCGGCCTTCGAGTAAAGGCGCTGACACTGGGCTGGGTACAGCTTCCTGTGAGGATAACGGCAAAGATAACCAGGTGGCATTAGAGCTCTCCAAGTCCCCGCTGCCAGAAGTGATCGTCATCGATAGAGGAGGGGCATCGGACAAGGAGACCGCAGGGGAGGGGGGTGACTCGTCAGATGCTGTCCAGACGACCAGAGAACAGATCAGAGGAAGAACCAGACACAAGGACGCAATATCACCCAAGACTCGGTCCTCGGGGCTGTGCTCAGCAGGAGACGGGTCTGTTCTTCCTCACGATGACCCTCCAGGAACCTCCATCATCAACTCCTCCAGTGATGCGCACCTCCTGACTTTACACCACCCCACGGTCCAACACAAAGCCCTCCCTCTGTCCTTCTACCAGGCCGTCACAATGGAGCGTCCGTACGGCTGCACCATCTGCACCAAGCGCTTCTTCATGGAGTCGGACCTGCAGAAGCACATGGCCAGGCACACCAGGGAGAAACCCTACACCTGCCTACTGTGTGGCAAAAGCTTTGTGTGTCAGAGCCAGCTGGATATCCACCGCAACGTCCACACCGGGGAGAGACCTTTCAGCTGCTCCGTCTGCAACCGACGCTTCTCCCACCCCAGCAACCTCAAGAGGCATCAGAAGATCCAGCACTGAACCCAAAGACGAACTCTCCCACAGCCCGCTGCACCAAAGCTTTTCCTCCAGAGGCAACCTTATACACTACTAACTTTCCTCAGCCTTAACTTCATCGAGTCTGTCATCAGAAACAGAACAAGATGGTGGGAATGCATAAACCAGAATATCACCACACAGTCATCTGCAGTGTAGGAATCTGAGTCTGTGTGTACGTACCTGCAGCCTGTAAAGGGCCAAACGCTGTTATTGATGAGGGACAGTATGTATTGTATGTGAGTGGGCTGTGTAAAGATGGGCCGCTGTGTGGAACAGACACACACACACACACACACACACACACACACAGAGGTGTTTCTATGGAAATATCCAATCAGACCATGAACACTGTGAATGAGCTTGTAGGTAACTTCTGAACTGTGAGCAGCATGAAACAGTTGGCACATGGCAGACATTAGCATTAACACCTCTGATCTTTCCATAGTAGAAGAGGTGCTGGCACATCACCATCATTTAGTCCTTTACGAGCTCCTAGCAGACGGCGCCGTACATCAGAAATGATGTCACAACTGTTGGTGTGTGGTGCACTTTGTTGCCGTTAGTTTGCTCTGCACCTCTGTCTTTTGTAACCTGCTTCCTGTGTGCGTGTATTTACATGAACATGTAAGTCGCCTAATCGGTTTAACACAAATGTTCTACAAAAAGCGCCAAATCTACATGAGCGTTAGCTGGGGATGGGAACAGATGAGGATTTAGTGATTTAAACTCCATCACTGAGATCTTCTGTCAGTTCTCACTGGCTCTGCTTTGAGAGGCTCCACCATCTCTAAGCAGCACATCAAAGACATTACATCCTGCAGATTAATTACATGCTGTCTGGTCAAATGTTTGTGCATGCTGGAGGTGTTTCAGTGTCCCACACACCAACACAAACCCCAATGAGGACACACATGTGATCTTTCTCTTAGTGTTTAGGTCTGAGCACAGAGCAAAGATGGAAACCAGCACAGAGACTTCAAAGCCATTGCTCAGGTAGAAACAGAGGCTGACTGCTGGTCACTTTGTTACCTGTTGAAGTTCAGGCTCTGGCTGCTGGTCTGGGGTCAGCATACACTCTGCTGTGACATCACTCTGGGCTCTTAGCTTAGCGTTAGCATGCTGTCTGTCTCTGTTTGATTCCCAGCTGTAGTGTTGGCTGTCTGTATCATGCTGACATTCAGACACAGGATGCTGGGAGTGACTGCACTCATCTACAATGATGAAAAAACTAAAATCTTTTCTGTGCTCATAATAAAACGACCAGTTCTGATAACCAGGTCAGTATCAAATCCAGCAATCAACCAAGAATCATCATACCACCATATCACAGTGAGCTGAGCACCTGTATGGACAGTAGACTGACTGAATTCAGACACATTAAGTGTGCAAAAATCACAGCTGGTGTCTTTAGCAGCAGAGGCTAACTTGCTAACCCATCTGCTTTCTTCTTTTGACTGATGAAAATACGTTTCTGTGAACTTGTCGAGACTTTAAATCTGTCTATCGGCACACATCATGGCTGACCAGGTGAGCTTTGTCCTCATTAATCTGCAGCGTAGTCTTTAATATCGTACAGATTATTAGTCCACACCAGGTTAATAGTAGCCTGTGCTCATGACACGCCCCCTTGTGTAACGGGCTGTATGAGAGACAGAAGTCACGAGTAGTTGATGGCTGCCAAGAAGCTTTCCTTTGGTTTCCTTTCTTTCCTTCTGGCCATTCGTTTGGGATATGAGCCAAAGTCATGACATCATCACAAACATCTTCCTGTTAACGTACAAACTTAGCTTCACCTTTTAAATGAATTCATGAAATCTACGAGCTCAACAAAGAAGAGAGAAACATTGTCACTGCTTTGTACTGGTGAATAAAGTGACATGTAAATTTGCTAATAAATTGTATTTTCAAACACTTGTATTTTGTCGTTTCCTGTGTCGTACGCTCTGGACTCGGTGGAAGCGGTCCTCAGCCGAGCTTACGCTCGCTGTTGGCACCAGAGCGGTGCATTAGTGCTGGTGTAGTGTGAGCCTTGATGGGTTGTTTTAAGCTGGCCTGTAATCAGAATAGACGCACAGAAGACAGGATTCCTCCGGCTACAAAAATGAGACTTAGTGGAGAAAAAAACCAAAAGATCCTCCATACTGCCTCGTCACTCGTCCAGGGCTGTACACCCTCCAGGGTGTACTTTCCCAGCAAGTCCTGCCATTAGGAGGACTGCACCGAGTCAAATACAAGTATGAAATGTGATGGTGCTGTGTGAAAGCACGGTTCATGTCACAACCACAGCTTCAGTTGACTTCCACAGCCTGCCATGACCCCCCTCTCACTGCAAGTCACACGTTGCTGTGTGAGCGCCCCCTGGCTTCTCTGTGTCAGCTAAACGCCTCCCTCCTCTTTCCAGGGTCAGGGGAGTCTGAATAACACGAGCAGCTCTCCGATCCCGGAGGAAGACGTGGATCAAATCCAAGGTATCATCTGTTTCTCACTTACATTGTTTCACGTGCTGCGAACCCCACTAAGGCTGTTCACCGACTAACCATTGGGCCTGGTCACTGCATAGACAAACAGAGAAGTCAGTGGGACCATGATGTCTGTAATAAACCAATATTTGAAGAATTCATTACGTTACAAACTACTGTGGTAAAAACACGAGTCAGGAAACACAGATCCCAGAGACGGCTGCCTGAGGGGATGTTACCTGAAGCTTCATCGTTAGTACTCAGCAGCAGCAGCACGGTGTGTGGGACTGAGCCAGGAGAGAGTATCATTCAGTACCACAGTGGCTGAGCTCTAACACACTGAAGACTATCATACATACACCCAAAATAATGTGTATTTTTCATAAAATGTTCATATGACTCTCAGTTGTAGGCAAATACAGTGAAGTGATAAAAACACTCCACACCTGATTGCAGTTTTATTGCCTGTGTGTGAGCTGGGATGCAGTTTGGGTGAACATGTACAGTGCTGTGGAACATCCTTTTATGGATTTTAGTTCATATTCTGTCTGAATGAAACTATGATTGAGTGTTTGGAAGTGAACTTACAGATTCAGCAGTTGTACCGTGGCCACTGGAAATGTACGAGTGAGACTAAAAAAGTATCAGTGAAAAAGCACTGAAGGTGAAAACAAGAAACTTGTCAGGTATTAACCTGAAAAAACGCCTTTTCTAATCCTGTGTCTTTGCTGTGGGCTCCTCAGGCAACACTCCAGGGAAACACAGTCCCTCCCAGAGGCGGCTGGATTGGCAGAAGGACAACAAGACTGAAGATATTGAGCAGTCATCTTGTTCTGTGCTCAAAACAGGATCAATCAGCCAAATCAGTTCAAAGCCAGTCTCTGATTTTCCGCCGGTTTCCAAGATGGCTCGGAGCGACATGGAACAGTGGAGCTCTGCTGCAGAGCTCGACGGCGCTGCAGTCGGCTCACTGCCACGTAGGGCGGACTGACGTGGTGGGATGTGGTCGTCGGTAGGAGGTGGAGATGAGGGAGCGCCTCTCGGCAGCACTGTGAGCTCGCATTATCAGCCATCGGTGTGTATTCAGCTTAATGAGCCGGCCGGAGGTGTGGGGTTTAACCGCGTGTCTTCCTTTAACGCCTCTCCTGTTGCCATAGAAACAGTGGACTCCCAGCTCCAGCAAACACAGCCATCGTGGTCGCAGATGCAGCAGATGGACAACTTGTCGAGTCAGAGCAGTATTTACGATGCCCCCGGCAGTCAGAAGCAGGAGTCTGGCTCAGCACACCCCCAGCGGCAACAGCCCCGCCTCCCCTACGTCTGTACCTTCTGCTCACGCCGCTACCCCCACCGGTGTCAGCCGCGCATCCACGAGCGTGTTCACACTAGGGAGAAGCCGTACCAGTGCACCCAGTGCGGGAAGAGCTTCGGCCAGTTCTGCAGTCTCAAGCGCCACCAGATGGTCCACACGGGAGAGAGACCATTCCCCTGCCCTCAGTGTGGGAAGCAGTTCTCCACCTCCACCAACCTGAAGGTCCATCAGAGTGTCCACACCGGGGAAAAGAAGTTTCACTGCTCCAAGTGTGGCAAAAACTTCTCCTTCCTCAGTAACTTGATCCGGCACCAGGCTCTGCACACAGCCAAGTAGAGGACCCGGAGGAATGGCTATACTGTGCTGTGTGAGAGGCGGAAACACCAGGATCACACAGGAAGCACTTTAGCTGAGCTTTGCACTGGTTTGATTTGTGTAGGAGCGATAATACTTCTTTTTCAGTGCAGCTGTCCTTGCACCAGTCTTTCACCGATGTAGTGTGTGGGAGAACAGGTACGTGACTGAACAACAATGGGCTATTAACTGACAAGGTGTAGCCTTCAGATATTCATCCCCAGGTGTTCCCAACATCCTAACACACTCTGGGGTGACCCAGCAACTGTGACAGAAAACAACCTTCCACATTCAAAGGTGGACTCGGTGTGCTTGAACTACAGTAAATGATGGTCAGACATTCTCCTTCGGGACTTTCTGGGAGAGAGCAGAATTCATGGTTTCATCAATTACAGCAAGTCGTCCCGGTGGCGGAGCCGCAGTTAGCCCCAGACCATCACACTACTGCCGCCATGTTTGACTGATGTATTATGATCTTTTTATGAAACGCTGTTAGTTTTACACCAGAAGTAACAGGATGTTTTTCTTGTCAGTCCACAGAATATTTCGAGTTTCTCAATTTTTGCTTATTTAAAAACTACATTTTGTATTTACTCTGGTTTTCTTTGACTAATATTAAAATATGTGTGATGAGCTGACAGGCGTAGGTGTGAGAAATATGCAAAAAACTAAGAAATCAGGAAAGAAATACTTTTTTACAGTACTGTTTAGTAACGTTGGCCATTCAAATTATTATTATTAGCTGATTACATGTATGTAGATACTTTGGGGGCTTTTTTCAGATTGTCCCAGTTTGGCCTGCAGCAGGTTGAGCTTCCCTGCAGATCCATCTTCTCCAAGTAGTCCCAAAAACACACGTCGTCCCTGAATACAAACGTAGGAAAACTAGAACGATGACGCAGCAGGAGACAAAATTCCACAGAAATCATTTACTGGATGTCCAACAGAAGAAGAAAACCTGCTGACAGTACCGTTAACACGATGAAGAATCCCACCTGGGTTCCCTATATGACGAGCAGCAGTTAAATGTTATCCATTAGTATAAGGTGCTATTTAATGGAGAGATTACAAAGTGCATATGCTGACCGGACTCTGGGCTCATGAGCAGACTATCGTGCTCTTCTGTCAGTTTTATAAAACATTAAAAATACATAACAACTCGCTGTCTTTTGCTGTAGTAACTAATTATTGTGGAAAATAAAAGTCACAGAGATTTTAGTGGTCGTGGATTTGCAAACTGATGACGAGTCATCTCATAAGTCATGTGACACTGCTCTCCCTGATACAAGATGCTTTTGTAGGTTAAAAGTATTGCTATCAGTACTGGTATTGGCAATACTGTCCCTGTATTCACTTGGTATTGGACTGATACCAACATTTGCAGTATTGCACAACAGTAACAAAAGGGTGGAGCCTGACAGCTATGAGCCAGTGAGTAGGCTGAATCCTGATTGTATGAAAAGCTGAATATGACAGAGGGCCAGCAGAGTTCAAACAGGGAAAAACCTCCAAAATAACGAAGGCTCAAGTACGTCTGTGAAGATTCTCAGTCATCCAGCTCATCGTAGTCTAAGGAGCTTGGAAAGAAAGGTTCTTTGAAGATGTTTCACCCGAGAAACTTCTTCAACTCTAAGAGCAACTGGTGGAGAGTCCCTATGGGAGTGTCCCCAAGAGGGTCTTGGACCCCCTATTGATCTTCTACCTAATCACATGAGCCAAGGTGTGAAAATGGGTGTGGGTCACAATCAGCCAGGGTTTCATGTAAACCCACTGTGAAACCTAGCCCCACCCTATCATGTGATTTACTGAGGTCAAATGACCCAGGATGTGCGTGGGGTTAAGGAGTCTGGGAAGGATCTCAAAACTGGATTATAGATGGGAGACTCAGCATGAGAAGCTGCAGTGCTGCATGTTCATGCACAGAAGTGCCATGGTAACACTTCCTTTTAGGATTTAGACCTCAGACTGCCTGATAATTAAAGGCTTGTGTCTTTAACACACACAAACACACACAGACACTAGGGGTGGGTTTTGATTCTAGCTTGAATAATATGATATCGATTCATTAAATCCTGAATCAACTTTTAAATATAAATTTATTTTGCCAGAAACGCCAGAATCTCAGGTTAAAGCTCACAAAACTATTTCAACAACCAGCAAACAGCTAAAACGGTAAATGAGAGCAGGTACACGGATTCCACACAAAGACGTAAACACAGAGCGGACCCGACGCATCAGAATCAGCTTTCTCTTTCTCGGCTTTCTCACCCGACGGCACGTACACGGACACGGACACGCCGTCGGGGCTGAAAGCCGACAGCTCACTGATTCTGATGCGTCGGCGGCTCCGCGCTCTGTGTTTACGGCTTTTTTTGCAGTTTCATCTCTCTCCAACCAAAATTGACTGAACCAGCAGCAAAAGAAGATCCAAACTACGCTTCACATTTGATAAACATCGTCATTAATTCTCTCTGACTTTTGCTGTTTTGCTTCCACCACGATAAAATCACACTTCATGCACAGCTCTCTCTCTCTCAGTGTACTTTCCCATCTCAAATCAATGTTTTCTGCATAATTCATTTGCTTATTAGCCACCAGTCTACCGTTGTTTACAGCGCTGTCGGCCGCTCTTTTTTTTTTTTTTTTTTTTAAATGACCTCCGACAAGAAAGCCTAATTTTTT
>VUQG01017137.1:3062-28932 GCA_015106755.1 Etia nguti
CCCCTCCCCCCTCCCCCCCCCCCCCCCCCCAAAAAAAAGCAGTTCCAGATCATTCTCTCCTTGGCTGCCGCACCGCTGTTTTTACCAAGAGCTCTCTGTTAGCTCAAAATCATCTGATGAACAATGAGCTAGTGAATCATACATAAAATTTCCCACTTTGGCAGAGCTCCAGTCACTCAACGGTTTGGGCCTTAATGGTGTTTTTTTGAGGAGGGAAAAACCTGACAAAGTCCAGACCTTCTTTTACGTCCTCACCTGCTTGACTCTTAGCGTGTACAGGAGAATTATGCAGATGCTGTCTCATCACAGGCTCATAAAGCTAAGAGTTAATCAACCATCACATTGCGCAGTTCAAAGCCGCCCTGTGAACTCTCTCCTCCTCTGTTGGTGTGAGTCAGGTTTGTTAGTTTTAGCTAAAACAAGCATCGGCAGCTGCTTAGTGTCACATTTAAATGCTACAGGTGGAAGCTTCCTTCAGGCAAATAAGAGACCAAAGGGGTTAGAGATGCCTGAGACATTTTTTAATCTAAAGACTGTTAAAAAATACATTCGGATCAGTGTATGAAAACTATGCAAACACCTGCTCAGGTTGGTTTTCAGTTATTCAAATGGGTGCCTGCGGAGGTGGATATTTGAGCAGGTGGGAACGAAATAAACAACTCGTCTTCCAGTTAAAATATTCATTCAAAGAACCTCATGCAGAATTAAACCATTTGAATATTGTGTGCAATTTTAAAACCAGTACAAGTACACTACCTGTATCAGTACATAAAATATCTACATCCTTACAAATTATAAACTAATCATGTAAAATTATCAGATTAAATCTTAAAGAATAAACATTTGACTTTCTGATCACCTGTGCGGTGAAAACAACAACAATGATTGATTTCCTCAGCGTGAAGCAGGAAATAAACCATCAGGAAGCTGTCCTGCATGAAGCTTTTATTATGAGCATCTTCTTCCTCTTTTTTTCAGCTGCTTCCTTTAGGGGGTCACCACAGCTGATCATCTGCCTCCACTTCTTCATGTGTCACACCAACCATCTGCATTTCCTCCATCACTAAATCCATGAACCTCTTCTGTGGTCTTCCTCTTCCCCCCCTGCCTGGCATTTCTGTCTTCAAGAGCCTTTTTTCCAATACATCCACTATTCCTCTTCTGCACATGTCCCCACCATGTCAGGCTGAGCTGTCCCTCTGATGTACTTATTTCTAATTTTGCCTATTCTTCCAGTTAAAATCTGAGCATCTTCAGCTCAGCCTCCTATCTTTTTGTCAGTGCCGCCGTCTCCAAACCGTGCAACATAGCAGGTCTTGCTAAAGTCTTCTAAACCTTCCCTTTTACCCTTTCTGCTGTCACAAATCACCCCTGATACTCGTCTTCACCCACTCCCCCCTGCATGCGCTCTCTTCTTCACCTCTCTTTTGCACTATCCGTGGCTTTGGATGTTTGACCCCAGATATTTAAACTCATCCACTTTCACTGTTACACCTCTGTCTCTCTCATTCACACACATGTATTCGGTTTTGCCTCTACTGACTTTCATTCCTCTGCTCTCCAGAGGATACTTCTACCACCCCAGGCTCTCCTTCACCTGCTCCCTACTCCCACTACAGATCACTTAATTAGCAGCATGCAAAGAACTATGTAATAACTTTTGCTGGGTGTCAAAAAGCCATCCAGATCCACAGCATTTCCCAGCAGAAGATGGCAGTATAATCTGACATGGCATATTTGTTTGTTTTGTTGTACTTCTTCATGTTCCTGTTTCCTCCTGTCTTGTGTGTTTATCTGACTCTTTCAGTTGTCATTTAGTTACCTTTGACAAAAGTTTTTTCATGTGTCTTATTGTGCCTTTTCCCTCCTTTCTGCATTAACTGCCATTCCTTTGTTGTTCCCACTTGTGTCACGTTTCCCATGCAGCCCTCTGTGTGCTGTATATCTAGCCATTTCTTTCTCTTTGTCTTTGTTAGATCGTCTGTTTTGCCTCCTCTATCCATCACCCTGCGTTACTGTGCTTCCTGGTTAAGCTTGAATGAATGTTACCCTTGGGAATTTTAGCTTCAAGAAATAGTTTGTCTAACGCAGTGTTCCGCAGGGATCCATTTTAGAACCATTACTGTTTACTGATTAACTTCTACAAGTTACCACAAGGTCAGCTGTTATCAGAAGCAGAATGACTGTTATGATAAGTATGCCGATGTGATAACTGGATGGCTAATGCCTTTCTGCAGTTACATCCTGATAAGATGGAACTCCTGATTGTTGGAGCTAAAACTGAAAGTCTGGAAAAACTCTAAACTGTCCTAAAAACGCCACATGGATAAAGAATCTGACTGTGCTGAGGTTGTTACACTAGAACTGATTTTAATGTTACATGCTGGGGACATACTAGTAAACAATGAACTAGCTTATCTTCGACTCCATCTCCACCTCCACCTTTTATGCTCCAAAGAACATACTGTCTCGATCAGAGTTTAAAGCCAACCGAAAAGATTCCTGTTTAGCCTTTCAGCAGTTGAATTCCTGATCTTTAGAATCTTTTTTACCTTACTTCTGAGTTTTCAGTGGATATCAGTTTGTAGGTTTGATTAATATTACTGGACTACTGTAAGGATTAATTATCTTTTCATTATACTTTTACTGCTTTTATTAGTTTTTATGCATGGACTACTGTCCTATTATAGGTTCCCTTTTGTTGTTTTTATTGGCATTTAATGTTTTCTAATTATTATTTTTTATTTACTTGCATCTGTCTATTGATTCAACAATTCATTATCAATGGAGAGTTGTGCCGCAACCTATTTGGTAGCATTTTCATGTTGTGATTCTGAAAAATGCTTTAAAGATGATTTTAAAATGAGAGTTTGGCTTCAGGCCTTGTCAGTTTCAAAGAAGCCGTCAATGGTGTGTAAAAATGACCATTCGGTCGCTGAACAGCTGCAGTCAGGGTTTGGTTTGCATTGCTGGCAGTAGTCAGACCTGTTCCCTGTGGGCGACTCTGCCAGGACTGCCCTTTATCACCAGTTCTGTTCATAACTTTCAGAATTTCTCGGCACACCTTTTTGGTGACCTCAGCATCACCTCTCTGCTTTTTGTGGACAATGTGGTTATTCTGGTTTTATCAGTTGGTGACCTTTAGCTCACACTTGGGAACGAGAAGTCGCACCTCCAAGTCTGAGGCCCTGGTTTTCAGTGGGAAAAGGGCGGAGTGCCCACTCTGGGTCAGAGATGAGCTCCGTTTCCAGGAGAAGGAGTTTGATTATCTCTGGTTATTATTTAAATGTGAGGGAAGATGTGAGCAGGTGATTAGCAGATAGCAGCAATATGGATGATCTAGTAGTGAAGAGGGTCCTGAGTGTGAAAGCAAAGCTTTCTACCCTACCCTCACATCTGGTCAGAAACTCTGGGTACTGACTGAAACACTGGGATTGGGGATACAAGCAGTGTAAATGAGCTTCCTCTGAAGAGGGTCTGAGTTCTAAATTGGAGAAAGGGAGCAGTCATTCAAGAAGAGCTCAGAGTGGAGGTGGTCTGAGCATCTGGTCAGGATGCCTCCGGGATGCCTCCTACTTCAGGTGTTCCAGGCATGTCAACCTTGGAGGATGCGCTGGAGCAGACCCAGGAGAAACAGGAGGAATAACATCTCTTGGTTTGACTTAAGTATTAATCAAATTAGCAGTAATTTGATAATTTAATAAGAAGCATTCAGTGTTTCTGTAACAAGGTGGCTTAGGTGTGCTTGTGTGTGTGTTTTGTCTGAAGGCAGTTCATTTCAGTTAACAAGGGTCACATGGTTTCAATTTGCAGCTTTTATTGGCTGATAAACACGCAGATGTGATAAATTTACTCTGACACTCAGCCTCTGTGTGTGTGTGTGTGTTTAGATATTTAACAGTGTAACATGAGCACACTCCTGCTTCTATAAACATAATAAGATCAAATTACTTTTCCTGTATTGAAATTCCCTCATTTGACTGCTCGCATCTCTTTCTTTATCTCTGATCTTCTGCTTTTTCTTCCGCCCTCTCCCTCTCCATTCCCTCCTCTTCTTTAAATTCAGTGTTATTGATCATAACTAAACAGACTTGAATGTGATTGGTCACTGCAAGAGTCTGTTTCAGTGCAACAGCACACACTGCAGGCCAGTGTTGGCATTACATCCCAAAAGGGTTCATTTTCTGTCAGTTTTCTTGCTTTCAGGCTTTTAAAAGCTGAAAATTAAAGTCATTTAAATTCAAATATTATGTTTTAGACCTTTCAAATTTAATAGCTGTTTGATTCAGGAGCAAGTGATGTGGAGAAAAAAAAGTTACTGGGGGAGAAAACTGAAGAAATGGAGTGATATGATTATCCCAGCTGTCATGTGCTGGGAGGCAGGAGGCAGAGTCACCCTGGACATGGTGCCAGTCTATCACAGATCATATAATACTTTAAAAATATAGATATTTATTCTGAGTTGTTGTAGTTTTGATCATTTGTGAACCTTTATTGCTGTTGCTTTCAAGTAAGATGCTGCAAACCCAAAGAAACCAAATCTCCGTACACGTGGTAAGAACTTGTTTGGATTTGTTGTTGTTTGTTTTTTTTATTTTCCTCATGTTTCAACTCACCAAAATGTCCACCCGGTTACCAAAAGTTACTAAAAGTTACCAGAAGTCCACGGTGACTCAAATCTAAAAACGAAGGCCAGACATTTGTATTCAAACCATCAGCAGCTTAGAGGAATAACAACAATAATCAGGCATTGTGGGTCGGAGCTGAAAGTGAAACCGGCCGGACCACACACACACACACACACACGCACACACACACAGCTCCTTCCTGCAGTGAGTCCAAGTGAAGCTTTGGATGGAGCTGATGGCTGTTACCCGAAAGCATGAGTCATCGGGGATGACAGATCGAAGTAAAAACAAACATACTGAAGTTCTTCCACTGTGACGCATCCTGCTGCTGCTGGTCAGACACAAAACAGCAGCTCTGCCACATCAAGGCTTCGGTGGCTGTTGGGCTAAAGCTGCTTTTAGGGCCTCACGGCCACCAGCGAGCTGGTTTCTTCTTGCAGGATATCTGTGCCATGCTACTGTCACGCTGTTCGGACCAGCCTCTAGTTTCCATGTGGTGATCATTAAACTGATATTTATGTTGCGAACGGGATGAAAAATCTTTAGTTTTGTGTTTTAAATTAATCTGAGGTTCATACAAAAAACCTCAAATGGTGTTTTCTCTAAATTATATCTTTTAAATATAACCATATGTAAGGTTTTATTTATTATCAATAACGTGTGTAGATTTCTTCAGTGGAAAGTCTGCATCCTTGAGGTTTAGGTTAAACATAAACACAGTGTATCTTAATGTATGGAAAATATTTCCTATGTTTTGTTTGGAAAAAGCTGTTGACAGGTTGCAGTCACGTATAAGCCCCAGCACAGTACTCCAGTACAGCACTTTGTGTGAGTGTACTCGGACTTGATTTGGAATTTCTTTATCTTTTAAAAAAATGGGCTGAAGGTCAGGAGTGCAGTTTCACATTTCAGCCACCAGAGGGAGCTTATCTTCAGTAAATTGATGCACTAGAAAGCAACAGAGTGTCACAAAGTATCAAGTTTATTTAAGTATTTTTAGAAAAACATCAACAAATAAAAGAGATTTTACTAAAACAGGTTAAAATCAATAAAGTCTGCTGCAGGCACAAAACTGGAGCTTTGATGATGGGAAAACAGACAGAAATGCAGCACTCTGGGCTGGAAGTTTACTCAGGTTTCTCCTCCCTGCTGATTCATAACTGTCACGTGTTAGTCAGACTCCAATCTGTAGTTAGTTGTTTATTACTTTGAGCTTAAAATATGACAACAAACACAATGGAAAATCACCAGCAGTAAGCAATCCGGTAGAGGTTAATCTTTGTCTGCTAGTCTCATTTGACCTTTCAGCTTCTTTGGCAGGATGATGCAAAAACTGCCTGACAACATGGAGACTCGCAACAGCTGTAAAAGTTTTAGAAATAAGAAGCTTGTGAAGAATGTGAGATCTGAGGCCAAATTCTTGAAACGCTGAGAAAAACGACTTAGTGCTCAGGAACAAAATGTTACCAACGTTAAAATAAAGGTTATTTAAATGTGTTGCCATTTATTTTGTGCGTCACTCATGAGAATTGTTAATAATATGGACTCAACGAGTTGTTTCTGCTTGAGAATCTTTATGCTGGCCCCAAGGTGCACAACACAGCGAGAAAATGGAAAACACAAGATGTACACTGCTCTGCCAAGAAAGAAAAGTCTGCCTGGATTTAAGAGCTTTCCACTGGATTACTACTGCAGTCATTAATATATTTCTGCTGGCAAAAGCTTATTTAACGCTAACAGATGCTGTGAGAACTTCTTTCTTTTGTTAAACAACCATGTTGGAGGATGCATCGAGGGGATGTGGATAAGATGTTACATTTTTTTTTAAACAACCAAGGCCATTTCTGAAACTGCAAAAACTGGACGGTGATATAAATCATGAAATGTAACCAGAGAAAAATCTTTAATGATCACGTAAATATTTAGTGAAATCAAATCATAAAAAAATTGATAATAGAGCTCATGGCAAAGTTTAATAACAAAGTTAAGAGCGCTTCCACAGGCAGAGTGTGAAGAGAAAATCAGGGGATTGGGATTAAAAGGCTGTACAGTCTTAAGGAAACCACTGATCAGTGATGCTAACTGAGAAAACAAAAGGACAGGGAGCAAGCAGACTGGGCTCAGGAGCAATGGGAAAAGGTCATGCTATCTGACGAGCACATATTTAGCGTGCTCCAGAGGGACGGGTGCTAGGGCTGTGCCATATTCACACTAGAGGCACAACCCAGGCACGTCTCACAGCGAGAGAAGCCTCTAAGTAAAAAAGAAAGCTACTTCAACAACCACCAACAAAATACAGTACATTGCAAAATATGGAGAAAAAATTGAGGCAAAAAACACATGGTTGAAGGCACGAGCAGATGCTAGTAGCTCAAAAGGAAACAAAGTCAATCTAGCATGGCTGGAGCACTCGCTAGCTCCACTCTATAAGATTGGAAGACCAAGAAGTAGATGGAAATTTCTAATGTGGTTACACGATGGAAAAGCAGGGCTTTAAGCAACTGCCAGGTTTAAATTATTTTTCAGTTTTATTTTATTGTTTGGCTCCTGAAGATTTACAAGGTTCAGTTATGTTAGCACTGTTATGCTAAAGTGTAAAGCTATTTCCAAGAAAGCCCTGCTTGGGTTACTTTTGTACCTAGATCTGACTTATGTTGTGGCTGTGGATGTAAGGCTGCATCACTACTATTGGAGTATAATGCCGCTGCTGCTTGGTGCTGGCACATTAGCTAATCAACCATCAGTAACAGTAGCTCAATGGAAAAGAAGGAAAATGCCCTTTGTTTTGTTTGCACTCATAAGTGCTGCTGTCTGAGATCAAATGTTATTCAGACATGAATATAATTATCACAAATGTCCTTTAAATATTTAATTTTGAGGTTATATCAATCATCAGTGGGATGAAGTAGCATGCCTAGTGTCTACAGTAGAGGCCTGTGAGGGGAGTCTTATGATGTAAGGTTGGTTCAGTTGGTCAGGTCTATGTTCATCAATGATTTATGCTCAAACGGTGAGGCCAGCTGACTCCCTGAATGTGCCAAATGACCAGGTTCTGTCTGCCCTGATGGTGCAGGCATCTTCCCAGATGACAATGGCGGCATTCATTGGGCTCAAATGGTGAAAGAGTGGTTCAGAGCATGAGACATCATTTTCACACATGGATTGGTCACAAAAGAGTCCAGACCTTAACCTCATCTTTGAGATGTGCTGAAGAACCCTTTATGCAGCTGTCTGACCGCACTCATGATCGATACACGGTCATGGAGAAAAATGAAGGCTAATCTGGAGGGAAATAAGTGTAACAATGCATAAGCTTATCAAAAATGATGCCACAGCGAATGCATGCCAGCATCAAAGCTAAAGGTAGAGCAACAAAACATCAGAGTGTGTGACATCATCAACAAAACATATACTCATAAGAAACCTTGAAAAAACAAACGATATTCTGGAAAACAACATAAAAAAAAATGGGAAAAACAATAATTTAGAAAAAAATTATTGCTTTTGAAGAGATTTTCAGTTTAAAAAAAAAAAGTTTTCTGCTGCTTTTAAAACTGTTTTTTTTCTTTTTGCAGTTTTTTTCTGTTTTTTCTGTTTTATCTTTCCTATCTTTTTTTTAAATCGTAGTTGAGCTCATCTATTTTTTTCTTTCACTGCTTTAAGTGTTGTGTTTTCTGCTTTATTTTTCTGTTTGGCACTTTGGGGCCACCACAGATTCAGGATACCACAGCCAGTCATAGCATGAAAATGCCTGTTTATAATTTATGCAACATCGCTGCATTAAAGTGGAGCTTTTAACGAGGGAACAATGTAAACACAGGTCTATCGAACATAAACCACATCTTAGTTTCTTTTGGCTTTTCACATTCCTGAGAAGGGCTCACATTTCAGACAGTTGTGCTTTGCTCACATTTAGTGGTGCCAAAGTGCAAAGTTGCTCAGTGCAATTTTTAAAATGGGCTACTTCTAAAAATGTTAAACTTCCCTTCTCACATCTTTGTTGGTTGATGCATGCAACAAAGCTACAAAGCTATCAAGTCTGCAACTTGAGTGACAATTTTGTCACTATTTTCCATTTTTCCCCCTTTATTCCTCCTCTTTGGCCGTCAGAGGTTCCTCAGATTGGAGGGCTTCATCAGAGCCAACGGAGTCGCCGTCACCGCTGTCGGCGTCCTCGTCTTTGTCCTCCAGCTCGTTGGTCACGTATTCGCCTTTATGTCTGGACAGGCACCACATCAGCACGCCGATGACGCAGACCATTAACAACAGCACCACACTTACGATTCCTGTGAAGGCAGAGGGAAATATCATCACAGAGCCCCCAGAGATGCATTTAAAGCATCAGTTTCAATGCAATTCAACATAGACGTCAATATTCTGCCTATGGAGTCTGCTGTGTCTCTATTTTTACTTGTCACTTATAAAGTGATGAGACAATTAAAAGGAATACTAAGAAATAAATGGAAAGCATTAAAGGTAAGTGTTTATCAGCTAAAGTAATACTGTAAAAGAAAAAAGTAATGTAACAATAAATAAACCATCAATGTAATGACTAAAGATAACAATGGAGTTATTTATGAGAAAATGTAATTGATTGTTATTATTAATTTAGTTATGAATTTACATTTAATCCATTTTTAATATGTGATTTACCTGATAATTTGGTAACAATATATGTATTTCATGAACTGATATCTCTAATGAACTGACATAAAAAACTGATATATATTAGTAACTGACATTAGCATTTATTGAAAGTTTCTGTTAGAGTAATAATTATAACAAGAAAGAAACAGTAATAAGATAAAAACTTCTTTTAACAATCCAAACACTGTCTCCAGTTTTCCTTTTAATATTGACACGTTAAAGAATACTTAAATTTTATATTCTGCTATTAGTAAAAAAACCCCAAAAAAACAACCCCAAAACAAAACAAAAAATCTTTATTAACTAAAACAAAAAATTCTGGAGAATACAGGACCTGTAAAAAAAGTGTTAACAAATTGGCACCAAATTTAATCAATTACTAAAATTAAAGATTAAAGATTACATTTTCAAATATGTTCTTCTATTTCCTTATTTATCCCTTAGATTTAAGAATTTAATTTAAATAAATCTACATCTACAGTTAAAGCCTTTAAAATTTTCATTTTATATTTGAAGGTGTTAGTGTTATTATATTGGTTGATGATTATTTTATCACATTCCAGACTACATATGGTTTGGTCATTGAAAATATGATTTGAAAATCTTTTATCCATACAAAACAAGTTATTAAACAGAACATCTTTTTCATGCATGTTAACTGAAATAAAATTCAGCAGATTCACAGTCATTGTTAAACATCATAAGAAAAGAAGTCACTTCTCACCTCCAATCAAAGCGGCAAAATCTCCGCTGTCATAGGTTTCTGCAATGACATGAAAATTAAGTCAAACATGGGTGATATCTAATTGATATCTAAATCAAAAGATATACAGTAGAGGTTAAAATATGAACTTCTGTGTCAGATTCGTCTTGGAGAAAAGCTACAGAGGTCCAGATAATAGTCAGTGACAAAGGCAAAGTGAAATTTTGAATCCCTCTCTCAATCTACAGCCTCCTCACTCATGTACTGTCACAAGCAGCAGCTCACAATATTAAGTTATCTGGAGGACACAAACAGCTGTTTGTGTTTCCATTTTCCCTCAGCTCAGAGTGCAGCCATGCATGGCATTCAAACAACGGATGTCTATTTTAGAGCCTCAGTGTGTGTAGAAGCAACATGACTGCAAGGCCAAAAAGAAACGTTACACCATATTTTAGAAAACAAGTGTGCAAAATCAAGAAATTTATGTTATTGTTTATGAGGTTTATGGTATTTAAAAGTTTCGTAGTTTAAGAAAACCAAAGCCAAATTTAAAGGATAATCGTGATGAAATTTACCAAGAAAATAAGCTTGCTGCAAGTTCCTAGAAAAGCATTTTAACTCATCACTGCCATTAAGTCTCGTGTGTCTGTGTTTTTGTTCAGAAATAACTATTTTTTCATGTTCATGTACACAAAGTGTCACTTTTTTTTCGTGTCACTATGCACAAATTTGTAACATATTTCAATAGGCAACAGTATCCGCTTCAAAAACTAACCTATATTCGATTAAGTCATGACACTAATGCTTTTGAGGAACCAAATAAAAAGTAAAATTACTGTTCAGAAACACAAACCAATATCTTAAGGACATGACTATTAGATACTGTTGATCTGCTGTACATAGTTTTTAGAGCTGATACGTCTTCTTTGTCCTCCGCTTGGTCAGTTTCCTCAAATTTTTTAAGGACACACTGCACACCACACTGGGATATGCCAAGTTTAAAGCTCTTTGGGAATCACCTTGTTGGTGCAAAAATAATATTTCATGTCTGTCAAACTGTGTTATCTTTGGTATTTCATAGATTCAATTAAAGAAATTGGAACAAATGATGTATTTTTGTGACAGGCTGCTAGTAACAAAGTGCCTAAAGATGCAGTTTGAAATTCATTCTTTGCTAAGTTGTCTGATATTTGTAGACACAATACTGGATCATCCCTTGAGTTAGGTGCGTTTTTTGTGCTTGAATGGTTCATAGGTCAGTGTCAAGTGGCTCAAACAAACAATCATTCCTCTGAAAATGGTTGGGTACAAGGACTGGGCTGAAAATGAGTGAAAAAGGAGCCAATATCCACAGAAAAAACTTCAGAAAGCAAAAAGAACTATTGTTCAAGAGGACTTTATGACATTACTGGAAATTCTGGCTCTTTGGAAGCAAAATATAAAGAAATGTTTCTCAAGACTTTTGCACTGTAGGTTATTTTGTTATGTTACTGCATGTTACTGTTTGTTTCTATTTGTAGGTTTCTGATTGGCCAGTGTTTCTGTATCACCACATGTTGCTTTGGCATCTTGACAGTGCTTAACATCATTCGATAGACCTTTCAAACTGAAATTGAAAAATCTCAGTTTTTTGAAAGATACCTGTGTACATGTGGACATAGGCTTATTATCAGCAGAATACACCAATTTGTTGTTCATATGTGTTAAATCGGTATATCTGATGTGTCTAATATTAATCAAGCGCTCTTACATCATCCAAAAAGAAGCAGAGAAAAGTTTAACAACACTTAGGAAAAGATCTTTTGTAGATTTTTTAAATGTATATTGCACGTTAATGGGTTGCAACTTGCAAATGAACAAACATTTCCGTCTTTGGGTTGCAGTTCTGTTGCAGTTCCATATAAAAGTTATTTCTAGGCTGGTCCTGCCTGGCCCTGCTGTGGAAACGAGGACCGGTGGGTATGAACGTTTCAGGCCCTTATCTCCACAGCGACAGACCCCCCGAGGCGTCACGCTCGCTCCTTCCCATGCTCCACTCTGACATCGGGCTGATAAGACACTCCCTGCTAACGCACACTAACACCTCGGCTGGTTCACTGTGCTTGCAGGGTGTTTGTCCCACAAACTGGATGTTGAATTTTAGTATCCTATAATCTAAATCTATTTTAAAAATGCTTATGTGTGGGATAAGATTTTTGGTGCTGGTTTAAATTTGTCATTCAAGCAAAAATAATGCTGCAATTATACAATTTATAAGGCAATTATTTTGTGACTAATAACTACTGGGGCAATCAGCTGCTTTTCCAGTGTCCCATTGAGTTCTGCACATGGTTTCCAGCTCCAGGTGGTAGAATGTGCTGAGATCATGACCAATCCACATCCTAATGAAAAAATCTTTGATAGGTATTAGTCAGCGTGATTTTAGTGGTCTTCTTCGATAATCAGACAGTGGACACAGACATGTACAGTGCACATATACAGAATAGTCTTGAATCATTATGGAGTGCACTGTGTGAAACGTAACCGTCACATTTACAAATACACGATAATCTATACAGTACCTGACATTAAATTGAAAATAAAAAACATTACCACTTTGTCATAACGCTCTGGATCCTCCTGTAGGTCATCTTTCTCAACCGTGATAAATCAATACACCCACCGGTGCACAGGAGAAATAACAGCTGTAGGTAAACCAGCAAATTGCACTCTGAAGATGTCAACAAATCCTCAAGACTGATGTGTAGCACAGATCAACTCTTTTGTATTGGTTTTTGATTTATTCATAAGAAAATAACTATACAAATGCGAATATTTCATTATGAACTTTAATCCTTAATATAAAATATAAATCAACTAGTCTCTTTATGAACACTGTTAAGATTTTGAATAAACATATCAAAAAAATTAAAAGAATTTCAATAAAAGTGTACAAATATATTTGAGCAGCGACAACAGACAGCAGATGTGTGATGTTTCCCTGTGGTCTACCTATGCTATATCCTAACAAATGTTATGGTGAAATAAAATAAAAGACAATTTACACATTTTCCAGGCACATACCCTTGGGTCCTATCTTGGTCACAAGGTCTGAAAAAGGAGAGGGGCTTGTTCCTGACAAAGGGGGCGCTGTTGCGTGAGAGTTCATGCTGAAGTCACCTGTGAAGAAACGGCATGATTTATGAATAAAATTCTTCTTTTTCATTTTGCAGTTAAACTGATGATAATTGAATTTACAGCTCATGCAGCTAATTTCCTGCAAAGTTTCCTCTTAATTATCCTAATTTTCACTGTAAATATTTGAGTTATTTTACACTGGACCATCGTCTGATGTAATCTCTCCAGCATGTCCTGGTTCTGGCCTGGGGCCTCCTCAAGTAGGAGATTCCCGTCTCTCTAAAGTTGATCCCAGCCACACTTTGGAGGAATCTCATTTCGGCTGCTTGTATCTGGGATCTCATTCTTTAGGTCACAACCCACAGCTCGTGATGATAGGTGATATGTTTTTACACTTCTATTATGTTATTAATTCCCATTAAAATCTATTTACTTAGCTTTAAGCAATAAAGGCCACAGAAACTATTCTGTTAGGCTTAGGCATTAAAAACTACTTGTTCAGGAAGTAAGAAGTAGTTTTAAAGTTTTGCTGACTGTCAAGAAAAAAAGGACATAAACATGGGTAAACATCATGGATACAGTTTATATTGCCCCCTGGTGTGTGGCAGGCCCGTGGCTAATCCCTGGTCAATCCTTGCTGTGATCAGGGACTTAAGTTTATGCAGCCACAGCTGGTAAAATCCTGAGTTTAATGCTGGTAAGCTGGTTTTAATGACTAGTGTATCACCCAATCATATTAGTGATAATAGATGCTCATGCATTTACCGCTTCCTACATTCGTGCATTTTAATTTATTGTCAGGGATTTAAATGCTCTATCTTTCTGAACATTGACATAGATATGTGTTTCCAGCAAATATAAACTAGAAATTGTTGAGATGAGCATGAGAGAAATGGCTACAGGTCTTACATAATACTTTGTTTTGCTTCCATCAATTGAGTCTGCCTCTAATGACACTTTACAGATGTGCACTTGTAATCAAGACCAAGTTTGAAGATGCAGTGCAGTCTGGGAACTTTTGTAAGTGTTTAAAAATGTACTTAGAACTGTTGAGTAATCATCAGCCAGAACTTTGTGATGATGATGGACGTAGTGGCTGCTCAACTGATACTTATGGAAAAGAGTGTTTTACTACCAACCCTGTTTACCATCTGAACACCTTCATCCAGTACTTTATTCTGTGCTTTTCTAACTATCATGCTTACTCTAACACTCTGATAGATGCATTGGGAGGAACTGGTGGTTCAGTGTCTTGCTCAAGGACACTCTGACACACATGCTGAAGGAGCTGGGTATCCAATCACTGACTACCTGATGGATGGATGGATGACCCACTCTACCTCCTGAGCCATAGCAGTGCTCCTCAACCTTGATGAGTTTGGTATAATGATGAAGATCAACAAATTTCTATGCCTATTAAAAAAAGCGACTCAGGTTGTTGAATCAAAAGTTAAGGTTTAGAGATGCCTCAGTATCCTCTGAACATGGGTATTGCTTTTGTTGACTGCAAAGCCAATGACCAGTGTTCATCTGTTTTTGCTAAATTTACCTTGTGCTTGTCTGTTTCCCTGACACCAAAAAAGCAACATTGGTATCATTTCAGAGTTTCATTTTCTAGCCTGACATCTTTACAGTCTTATCAGTGCACACATTAAGCTTTTCCCATAATAAACAACACCCTAACTTGGATCCTAACATACTCAAACTCAATACATAAAGGTGCCTGAAATAATGTTCAGTTTTAATTTGATCCCATGACCTCATGTGAATCCTTGAGGCTTACGACCAGCAAAATTTTAAAGAAATTATTATGAGGAGCATATCCAGGAAATTAGCTGGAAATCCAAACCAACAGTTGCATTACCCTTCCTTTTAAAGTGATTAGTGTTAACTTATTGTATCGTGATCCCCTCAGGAACTATTTTGCTCTAAGAGCCTCATTTGAATTCTCTGCCAGATGTTTTGACAGCAGTGAACTCAGTTTGTGTCTGCGAGCGAGAAATCCAGTCAGCATCTCCAATTGTGTCAGGGTTTTTCTGACTTCATGAACATTTAATTTGCAAAATGATCAATTTTAGCACATTTCACCACACAATAGAGCCTTTCAAGGGAAATCCAGTATTTTCTGACTCATGAACTCGAGGTGTCGCACTAAAATGCATCCAAAGCGTCGACGTTTGCCTCTGTAACAAGAGTCATGCTTCGCGTAAACAGCTGCAGAGCATTAAAGTTTAATGCACAAATATGACACTTTAATCACCAGGTTATTTGAGTTTAATGCTCTTTAAATATCCCCGACTGAGGTGACTAAGGTTTTTATTTGTTTCCACTAAAGCAGAACTTTAGTTTCACGCATGCAACTTTTAAAATAAGTGAGAACAGATTGTTGACCACTGACTATAACCTGAAAACAAAGTGCCCAACAGTTTGTTTGCAGAGCAGCTCATTCTGCTCAGAACAACACAAAACCACAACAAGGATTTTGATCTAAAGAGAAAAAGAAGCTCACCAGTTTCTGAGAGTCAGCAGGCAGCTCTTCTTACGCCGACAGAGTGTACGCTGGACAACACACACAATTCAAAACACACTCAAAAACACACAAACACACACGGATGGGTGTGGTGTCAGTCCCCAGGGTCGAGATCTGTTCCCCCTCTGGCCAATAGCGGAGCTGACTCCACCTCTCTGATGCTAAACAGCCTGCAGATGTCTGAGTGTATGCAGCTGACAACGCCTCTTGCATCATCTGTTAACACACAGAGGAGCACTTAAGTGTGTGTGTGAGTGTGTGTGTATGTGTGTTTGTGTTGTTTGGCCCTTGTAGACATCCTGTGCTGAATAATCTTTACCTTCAGCCTGGTTATTAATGGGAACCTTCTTCTTTTAGACAAATAAAGAAGGTTTCTTTACAAGAAAAGGGTGCACAGCCTCAGAAACAGGGCTAGATTAAAAGTCCATGTACAATCTACATTAATGTCCTCCTTATAGCTAATTAATGGACCTAAAGGTGCATTTACCTTTTCAAATGTGAAAAAAGGTATCTGTAATACGAGGGTGAATATTTGTATTCAGCCAGATACAAAAAGAAATGAGGTATTCATTTTACGCTTCCTTGGCGACCCATTTAGGGTTAGAGGTAAGGTTTCAACATCACAGAAAGATTATCCAAAATCCACATGCATCAGAAACTAGGAAAAGAAAGCGATTCCTAGCATGGTCCTGGTTGCAGTGTTTCTTACCTTCTCATATTTAAAATTTTCATGGTTCGTCTTCATCTCTCATCTTAGTTTTTTGCCTTCCCGTTTTACTTTGAAAGTTAGTCTTGCTTTGGTTTGACTTCCTGCTTTTGATCTTTTCCCTCCTTTGTGTATGTCAAATTGTCTTGTTGCCTTCCTATGTCCTTTACTTGTGGTCTTGTTTTGTACTTTTGGTGTTTGTCTTTCTTGGTTGCTTTCAGTTCTTATACTAAGCTATATATATAGCACTTTTTTGTTGTATGTTTCATTGCATTTTTCCTTTGTGGAGTTTGCATGTTTTCCCTGTGCTTGCATGGACTTCCTCCCATAATCCAAATGCATGCATATTGAATTAATTATGGATTCAGAGTAGGAATTGGTTGTTGTCTCCATCTGCACTTTAATAGACTTGCACAACACACTTTCATCCTGCTGTGTCACATAATATAACTAATGCTATTCAAGGCGTGTAACTATTCCTGTCAATATTGACCATCAAAAAATCTTTGCTAGGAGGTTGGTTCACTTGTTGGTTAGGTTTAGACACTAAAAAGTACTTGGTTAGGTCTGTTTGGTATTAAAATACACCATTAGACCAGAAATCTTGGACAATCTTGCCATCTTGCTAACGCCACAACCTAACATCAAAAATGAGCCCCAATAGTGGCTGTTATGCTACAGTCACACTTGGGAAAACAGTTGTTGGGATAGCATGACCAACCTTATTGTGACTGATCACAATAAATTTGGGTACTTGTTGCCTTTGAAATGGTTGCTTTGAAGACAACCACTCGCACTTAGTTGCCATCTTCAAAGAGACTTTGGTGTGCCAACACTGTGATGAAATGGCAATAACACGAGGTCAGTCTGCGGTCAGTTTGTGATTGAATGGGGACAAGTTGCCAATTGGTTTGTGGTAATGCAGCGAATAACTGTGATAAACTGGTTAAATCTGAACTCTGTCGCTGTCTGCATATACAGAAATTCATATTAACTACTTACATCTACAGTTCAGCCACAACCTCAAAAATCAGAAACAGAAATTCTTGCATAGCCGTAGTTTCTGCAGGACAGTTATTTAACTGCAACATGACATAGGCATTCACAATTCTTATTTTTTTATTTGAATATACCCAGAATACAACCAGTTGGCAACCAAATCCCCTATTCCACCATGTTTTTCTTGGTCCCAAGGATGTTGCCATCCGATTTTTGCTCTAGTAAGACTTAGGAAGTACAAAACAGCATCAGTCGATGTCTAGAGGATAATAAAGGGGATGATTAGTGTGATGTATTTTTCTTTTAAGCTCACACTTGTGACGAATGAGTTTTGATGGCTGTTCTTGAAGGAGAGCGTGCAGATCACCAGAATTTCTTGGACTGTTATAACTGTGAACTGTTGATCAAAAGAGGTTGTGGACTGCACCTGACTCTCCTTCATATTTGCATGTTATTTTATTATTTGAAGTATTTTCCTAAAACTTTAAGAAATGTTGAGTTGGTTAGTGATCCTTCCATGTTCTGATGACCTGTCATGTACCTCATCTGTCTCCCAAAATCAACATGAATAGTCTCCATCAGCTAAATAGATGAGCCATTAAAAAAATGAATGGATGCTTAAAAAACTGTCATAAAGATGAAACATGCTGATTAAGGTGCACTCTAAAGAAAAACTATCCACTGATGCCACTTATTTTTTATGACTCACACTGAGTCATATTTGTGCTGCAAATGTGAAGTTAAAGGAATAAAATACTAAACATTTCTGTGCCACGTGGACTCAGAAAAGACTAACCACTGGACTGTTTAGTGTATTTATTTAAATTTCACTATATTTTAGTTCAGTATAGGTCTCAATAAGTCTTAAAAAAGCTTCTCACATGTCCTTAAATAAACATCTTCTAAAAAATGTGCTATGAGGACAAACTGAACTACCGTTTTTCTTGAATAGCGTCTTTGCTAAACAGGAAAGACCTGCAGGCCAGTGACATTTGAAACACTAAAAGAGCACTGTTTAACTAAACAGCTACAGCTATTTTGCTGTCAGGGCTCTCTGAATACTTTTTTGTTATTGTCACCGTGCTCACTTTTGGCGTAACACAGATATTCTAGGAGTAAAACCACAGAGAAAAACAACATATGAGAACTTTAATGGCTGAGCAACTCTGCAGAACTGATATGTAAATATTATTGCAGTGCGTCTCTGAATTCTTCTGACAGCCACCCAAGATAAGAATAAACCGCTTTCTTTGTCCCTTCGCTACAGAAATATTGACTGACTCAGTCACAAACTGACCATTTAATTAAATTCATATCGCAACGTCCAAACAACCCAACATTCAACATTTCATGATGCACATCAGACAAACTCTTCTGTTGCACTGTTTAACCAATCATTTCTACATCTATAATGATTTAGATTTGCTTCTTATACTGAATACATGTAAACCTACAGAGAGCTACAGCAACTACAAGCTAACATTTAAAGTCACTTAAAAGTAATTTTAATTACTTGCCTACCAGCAAGTATTTTAAGAAACGTATTAGTCATTTTAACCATTTTGACCTCGATATAATTTTTACCAAAACATCAAATAAAGGTAAATGTAAATGAAACGTAAAACATGGAAAATCTAAACTTTTATTAAACACTCTGACTTCAAACTATTGAAAGAGGCTTCCAATGTGACAGCTAAATTAAAACCCACAAACCATTTTTAATCTCTTTATGTCACACTATGTCACACTATTAAAATTTGATAGCCGTTTAGACTTTTAAGAAGGATAGATTGTTTGAATTTGATTATCTTAATAGCCATTTTTTCAGATTTAGAGATTTTGAGAGCAAATGAAAAAAAGAATAATTTGACCGAAAACTACCAGCATTTTTTTCTAAAGAGAAAAAACAAATCTAAGATATTGTCGATTAAAATGTTTATAACACAAATTTTTGCGCTTGCCAACTTCTTAATCACAAGTTTACCAAAGTAGCAGCTACAGTAGCACAAAAAACTTTTCATTGGCAATTAAATAAGTTTTTTAGGCTGCTACTGTCTTTATGAGCATGTTTGATGGTGTACATAGTTTCATAAATGAAATTGTTTTAAGAAACCTAAAAGTAACTTTTAGGTTTGTCTAAAGTTGATATAGTCATCTTTTGGAGACACTTTAATGAGTTTATTCGGTCAAAAGGCATCAGTGGCCACTAAATCTTAAGAATATGCTTAATGCTGATTAGCATTTCAGCCACTTTCTTAAGATTTAGTGGCCACTGATGCCTTTTGACTGAATAAACTCATTAAAGTGTCTCCAAAAGATGACTATATCAACTTTAGACAAACCTAAAAGTTACTTTTAAAATTTGATAGTCATTTTTCAGTGCCTTTTAACTTGCCAGCCACTTTATCAGTTTAGTGGCTTTTTCAAATTTAAAAAATGTAAGGAATAATTCAGAAGACAAATGTTAAAAGAACTAGACTATAAAATCCTTTTTAGGTGCTTTTCAGCAGCTGTGAAGTCTCTAATTAATTTGAGTTTAACATAGGAGGAGCTAGAATACTTTAAACTCTCTAGCCAAACTGAACCTTTTAAAAGCCAATGTCATTTTTTTGTGCTTAATTTGTCCCTTTTAGTATTTGATATTTTATATTTATCTCCAAATCACAATATTGTGAATTTTAACAAGCCCACAAACCAATTACAAAATATGATAGTATGTAAGATTCAAAACAAACGAGGGTCATTTAACTGGTTAGCTACTTTTTCAGTTTCAGTACCTTATTTAATTTTTAGGAATGGATTGAGCTCGGCAAACAAATCCCAAACCGATGTGCTCTTTAAGTGCTTTTAATATGAAGCCCAACTTATCAGGTACTTTTTTTCCAACTGCTATACAGTTAAAGTTAACAAACAAGGTGTTAGAATAGCTCATACTAACAAGCCATTTTTAAAACTTTTACTAGCTAACTTTTTTCCCCCCTCATGCCTTACTTCCCACTTTTAAAGTTTAAATATCTGCAATATTTTCCCCCTTTACATGATTATTTGACTCCTAAAAGAGCTGAGTTATCTAACTTTAAGTCAACTTTCTCAATTTAGTGACTATCCAGAATCTCACATGCAAAGTCTTAAATGACTGTTTGTGTCTTAGTAACTGACTAGCCCACAATTCAAACTGCAAATATTTTCAAAATGTGATATTCAGATAGATTTTTTAAACCATGGATGCATTCTTGTGGCTGCTAGACTGAACTGACTTATTAGCTACTTTCTTAGTTTAGTATTCTCTAAAGATTTTTAAGATTCATCACTATTCACTAGCTATACAAGTGCTTTTAATATAAAGCTCAGCTTACAATATATATATATCCAAAATATGATACTATGAAGTACTGAGCTACAAGCCACTATCAAAATGAAACCCTTCAGACAGTTTGTAGTTTGAAAAAGTTCTTGTAAAAGCCATATTGAAGAACTTTGTGTTTGTCATCATTTGTCCGACATACTACTTATACTACTACTAAAGCAACCAAATACTGCTACTTATTTAATGCCCCTAATGATCAATTTCGGTTTAACAAAGGACCCACAAGTCATTTTGAAACTTTTACTAGCCAGTTAGTTAATTTATTATATGACATCAAACCTTAAAGTTGCTTTCAATATTTGATAGTCAATATTTCATTTAGTCAAATAACTGCCTAAAGGGGGCTCTTTAGTTAGTTATTTGACTCCTAAAGCAGTTAACTTGATATGGTCATTCAGGGTTTTACATGCAAAGTCCCAAACTGACGGTTTGTGGCTGTAAGATTGATTTAGTAGTCCATGATGTAGTATATAAACAACTTTTATAATTTCACTGCTCCAACGGCAGCCAAATGTAGCAACCATTACCCAAAACCTGTAACATATACAAAGCCTTTACTTATACAAAGTGATGGGGAATGATAAAGAGTACGGGAATAAAAGTGTAACATGTATTGATTGGTAAATGGTTGGCTTTGGTGGCCAAACATATAGTGAAACACTTTTAAGATTTGATCTGCTTGAGCTACTTTAGTTTCTGCTTTTGTACCAATCTTTGCAGCCATTTTGAAGACTTTACATGCCATCTAGAAATTAAAACACAAATGAGGCTGATTTCAGACACTAGACTGGAGCTTTTTTGCCAGTCACCAGCCATGTAATGGTGGCTGGTGGCTGGATTGTGTTTCCTCCACCCTGCGCTGCTGTGAGGGCATTGACAGTTTGTGCGTTGCTAGGCTTCTGCTTCTTTATAATGTACTGTGGCTCCCCTTTGTTTTCCCGCCCGCTGCCACCTCCTTAGTCATGCTCGTCCTTGAAGAACTCGTGGCAACAGACGGTAACTACGGAGATGAATGTCATGAACTCCTGAAAGTTGCACTCGGCGTCGCCGTCGGTGTCCAGGCTGTCCATCAGGCTGTCCAGCGCAGCCTGGTCGTTCACATGCTGCAGGGAGGGAGGACGGGTTCAGCTTGGGACAACAAAACTCCAAACTGGTGCTTAACAGTTTATATCAGCCTCTCATGCTTTTAAAACTCAAAATATATATAATTTTTTTTACAAATTTCCCTTCTCACCGCCATCAGATCTGGGAGCTCGTCATGAAGCAGGTCCTTCAGCTCGCTCTTCTTCAGTTTATGTTTGTCTCCTTCTCTCTCCGAATACTTCTGAAACACAGCGATGATGGTGGCCATCGAGGTCTCCAGGTCAGTCATCGTCACCTGTCTGTTTAACCTTGAAAAGTAAAGTAAATAAAAGCGTTAATCTTAAGATCATTTTGGGAGATTCAAAGAAAGTCAAATCACTTTTATTTTATTATGTTTTTAAAATTATATTTTTGAAATTCAATCAAAATATGAAGTTGCTGAATTATTTTCTGATATATTCTGATGCACTTACTTAAAAGTATTAATTTATGATTCCTGTAAAAAACATAAGTAAAAGTACTTAAATAACACTAATCCACAGAATACCCAGGGTTGTTCTTTTTAGCATTTCTAGAATTTGGGAGTGGACCACATTTATAAACATGTGGAAAGTACAAGGAGTGGCTTTGTATTACTTTATTTGACATCTTTTTTTTCTGGCCATTTAGCAAAGAAAGGTGGCCATTATGCTTGAGTAAATGGACCACAGTTAAAGCCTGTGTAGGTCAAGTTGTCCAGGTTCATGGTAGCCTTAAGTGCTTGAAATGAAGGCAGATGAACTTCATTTTTGGGTCGTGGATGAGGGGTGAAATGTCTTGAATCAAAAAGAAGTCAACTTGCCTTCATGTTAAGCACTTAACTCAACCACAGTTAACAAAACCACTTTTTTTACTCCGCTGATGATTTTCCTTTTGAGTTAGAAAAAAATCTGATTCCATAATTAAAAGACTTAAATAAATTAGTTTTACCAGCATTACAGAGCGAAAAATGGCCTGCTTTAGCCTTAAATGCCAGATGGATACGGTAACGAATCCTTCTTGATTTTGCTGCCTTAAATGCAGATTTTCTTTTTGCGTTTAACAAGTCCTTGAAAAAAGTCATAAAACTTACTAGAAGCAGCTTTTGTCTCTTTGCTACGACATAAAAAACAAAAAAACAAAGACTTACTGTTGTACGAGTGCAGGCAGAAGTCCAGAGAGCAGAGGCAGTGGATGGGCTGCAGGCTTTATACTGGACCAGTATGTGGGTGGGGGTGTGAGGAGGTGCAGGTCTGAGGTCAGCCAGCCTGTCATTCAAAGTGCTGACCAATCCCAAGTGTCCACCTCTCCTCACTCCACTGCAGCCCTGCAGTAACCAGCACTGACTCTGCAAACTTTAAAATAAGAGAGTAAATTAATTTCGTGGCCTATTTTCATGACTTCTTATGTCATCACTGAGTAATCTCCACACTGCCTTTCTGTATGTCCTCCTTGTCTGAGGTCTTCCTCTTTTTTTCATACTGTACCTGACAACTCAGTCTTCAACATCCTTTATCCAGTACATCCACTATTCCTCCTCTAACATGTCCATACCATCACAGCCTTGCCTCTCTAACTTTGTCTCCAAATTGCTCAACCTGAGCTGTCCCTCTGATGTACTCATTTCTTATCCTGTCCATCCTGGTCACTCCCAATTAAATATTAACATTTCCTGTTTTTTGCAAGTGCCACTATCTCAAAGCCATGCATCATAGCTGGTCTCACTACCATCTTGTAAACCTTCCTTTCACTCTCGCTGCAATCCTTCTGTTGCAAATCATCGCTGACACTCGTCACCACCTACTCCAACCTGCCCGCACTCTCTTCTGCGCTGTCTGTTGTTTTGGATTTTTGAGGTATTTAAACTCATCCATGTGCACTACCTCTGCTCCCTTCGGCTTTCCTTTTACATGATTAAACTTTTCATTGATCTTCTCTTCAGAGCATACCTCCACCTCTCCAAGATCACATCGACCTGCTTTGACCCTTTGACTACAGATCACAGTGTCATCTGTAAACATTGACGCATATGCCATTTATAAAGTTTTCCCACCTAATTGAAGATGCAAAATGTATTGCTCTTTCCCCATGACCTTGGCGTTATCTCAGGAGGTTAGAGTGTGGTGTTAATAATGCCAAGGTCATAGGTTCAATGCCGATACTGGCCATACAATGGATAATAGCAAACCCTGTATCTTATTTAACGCAACAGGCATTATGCTTAGGTTTTGCACATTCATTGTCAGATATCTTGATGCATGCTAAATCATCCAGGTAAGTAAATCCCAAAAAGTTGATTCTGTTCATCTGGATGTAGCCTTTTCAGTGAGAGAAATGTTCCTTCATCTTCCTTCTTTAGTTGACTGAAGAAGTCACTTGGATGAAAAGGCTACATCCAGATGAACAGAATCAACTTTTTGGGATTTACTTACCTGGATGAACTTTTTGGGATTGTAAGATAATGATTTCCAAAGCACCACCAGCACAAATGTAGTGGAGAGATTCAGGTGAAGACTGGCTGACAGCTAGCAGCTACACCCACTGTTATGGCTCACCGGTCAACCTTAATCCTTGACAGAATTCAAATGAATAAGTAATAAAAATTAATTCACCCCTCATAAACTTGTCATGAAACTCAGTCACTGAATATTGTTTGGTGGAGAATAAAACTGCTTCAAGCTTTGTACATGGCAGCCAGTTAGCTCAGCTGGTTAACTCCAAGGTCCAAACCCCATACTGGCTAGTGAGAAGGTATGTGGTATTGTGCGGTTAAGTGTACAAGCCATCCAAGAAGTTTGTGCTTCAGTTTTGGCGAATGAAAGTAGCCCATCACATAGCACTAATTTGTTAATTACTTAGCTAGCTAAACTTGCTAGAGTTTGCTGATAATGTAGCACTCTACTCTATCTTCTAAACATGGCAACTCTGGCTCCAAACAAAGCATGGCAGTGGCCAAAAAACTGTTAAAGCCTCAAAATGCCAGAAACCAACAGGTGACGTCTCTGTGACCTGGTCCAGTCCTGGTGTTTATATGTGGTTAAATGGTTAAACACACAAAAACTTTGAATTATTTGAGTTATTAATATGACATGTTGGTTAAACCAAGGAGGGTAAAACTGAAATTTATTTACCAAACACCTCAGGACTAATTAAGATTAACTGAGATAAACAGACAAAGTGCCAAACCTCTCCCTCTGTGGCCCTCTCTCTGTTCATAATGGCTCGTATAGCATCCATCTATGTTCTCCTTTCTGCCTCTTTTCGCTGTGTTTGGGCATCTGCTGGGTGACAAAGGCCTGTTTCACAGGAAGCGGCTGGCTGTGCATGTTAATGAAGACGCTCTTTTCACTGCTTAAGTTGGCCAGACGTGTGCCCTCTGCAGCCCAATGAGGGCTCACAAACAGCACATCTGCTCCAGCCAAACAAGCTGAAGTTGACGCTGAAGTCTCAGTGCCAACATTTTACCCCAAAATGCTATAAACAAAAATTTCAGGGGTGTACAGAAAGCAAATAATTAGTCAGCATCTACACTTTCAGTGCACTGATTTTGGATGTTCAGCCAGGTGGGACTTTGCCTGGTAATGAATAAGGTTTAATGCCACAACTTAGAGTATCTCTATGTGGCCTAATGGACAAGGCATTTGACTTCAGCTCAAAAGTCTGATGGTTTATGTCCCTTTGTGGTTGATGCAAAATGATTCTGTTCACACAGGCATACAGATGAGTTTGTCTCCAGGCAGAGGGTGCTGGGGTTGGGAAGCCGTTAGCTATATCCAAGGCTGAGATTTCTGTTTTCTTTACAAATAAAATAACCAAAAACTAATTTGTTTTTTAATGATGGCTTCAGTGGTTTCGAAAAGTGGGGACAAATGCTAGACGAACCCACCAGTTTCCAGGTGGTTCAGGTAAAAAAATAAAAAATAAAATTTTTTTTTACTCCCATACAGTTTTTTTAAGGGGGAAACTATCTATGCTGAGCGGACTGATTTTGGATGTTGTCAGGTAGGAATATGCCCCATTATAAATAAGGTGCAGCAGAACTGTATGAGCATATGGCTTAATAGAGAAGGTG
>VUQG01017137.1:28952-39283 GCA_015106755.1 Etia nguti
TGTCTGGCGAGGGGTTTGAAAAGTCAACTCTTGACACCCTTTGTGGTACTCAAGTGTCTCAAAATGACAATAAAACCTTGGTGATTCTGGCATCTTCTATATTTGGTCAAGTTAGAAAAAAATCTATTTTTCTCACTGCATGTTTGGGCTGGATAATTCAGATGGTTAAAGCCTGGTGCTACTAGTGCCAAAGTAATGGGCATGGGCTCAAGCCACATACTGGCCACTTATGATTAAGGCTGTTAGAGATAACGTAGTTGCCTTAATGATAACATAGTTAGATCTTATTAAGTTGACTACCTTACCACTCCTGCTCAGTTTGCATCCCCAACATCTTCTTCTCTCCAGAGCATAACTTGACCTCAAGCGTTTGATTAAGGTTTACAAATAAAACAACAAAAATCAAAATAGTTCTCTGGTAATGCCCATTGTTTTCTGCAAATTCTTTATTTGCATGCAACCAAACATGACTGGTCAGTATCAGCAATCACTAGCACTTCGGCTTTTGATTCCTAGCCAGAAACCAGAAAGCTTACAGTAGCAGCAACTTTGTCCAGAGCCTACATATGACAATAAAGTTAGGGTTTGAATCTCGATTCTTGCATATTTTTTCACTGCAGTTGTGGAAAACTAGTCAAACTTACTCTTTCGATAATGAGGATGTGCACATCCTGGACAGGGAGGAACGCTGGTTTGAGCAGGGATTCAAGGAGGGAATGTACATGTAAAGGGAAAAACCATCCCTGAATCGAAGAAGGGGCCTAAGGGTGTATCTTTCACCATCTTACAATGCTGTGATTGCAGACATTCCCCACTCTTTGTGAATGCTATTTATAACCATTGATCAATGGTTGTGCCATTTTGAAAATTAAGGATTATGAAACTGAACTCACACCCCATTATCTGTCAGTGGTACCAGTTTTGGCAATTATGCCAATGTACTGTTTATAAGGTTGGGGAAACCTGCAGTCAGCTAAGACTGAAGAAGTCACTTGGATCAGTGATGAAACGTTGTGTTTACATGAACTGAATCAGCTTTGGGATTTCCTTACCAGGATGATTGAGAATGCATGAAGACTTTTTGGTTATTTAATTGGCTTCAAAGGCACCAACAGCATAAGTATACAGTACACAGGTTCAGTTTAATGGGATAATTGTGCCAGCTTGTTTGTGTGACCACGTGGCCTAATGGACAAGGCGTCTGACTTCGGATCAGAAGATTGAGGGTTCAAGTCCCTCCGTGGTTGCAAAAAATTGCAAGCTAATCCTTTAACATAAAGATGTACAGGTTGGTTAGAAGCCACAGTAGGGTTAGTTATGGTTTCAATTGCCATTTGTAGTGAGAGCAAGTATCTGATCTTTGATCCTGCAGTTGAAAACAGCATCTCTTTTCCCTGTGGGGTTTGCTGTCATGGTGGTGTGTCCATTGTGGTTACACTCAGCCAGTGCCCACTATATTTGTGACAATTCCTCCCTGAGGAGCTGTTGTCTTGCCTGCTGTTATGTCCTTTTTTTTTGTCTTCTTATTGGTGTGTCTGCTGCTTCTTTGTTCTCCGTGTTGCCTGATGTTACTTTACCACCCCCGTATTGTTCTTCTGCTTTTTTCAGCTGACTGGCAGCTCTGTATCCACTATTCCTCTGCCCATGTCCAAACCATACCAACTTCAGCACCCAAACTTTTGAACAATCTGCCTCAGCCTATCAGTGTGGCTGAATCAATAGTTTGTTTGAAACAACTGCTGTAAACCTATTTGTATATGTTAGCTTTTCATTAAAATTCATCCCAGAAATGTTGGGTTAAATGTAAAACCATATGTCTGACTGTGCTGTAACATGTGAACTTATTTAATATTTGCATTTAAAGTAAAACTGGTGTTTTTTCCTCTTTGCATCAGTGTAGAACAAACAGATACTTAAAATTCTTCATTCCCTTGGCTATTTGATCACTTTATGCTCACAGGGCTCAGTTAGCTTAATCTTTCTGTGGTTGTTCATTTTTAGACATTTATCCTTGTTATTCTATGTTTTATCTTAGTTTGTATTTATTTATTCTTTAACCTCATTGTTGATGAACTCTGCCTTGACATGCAACAGTGTTTGTGATTAGTGTTTGACTGTGGGAGTATGTTGCGTGGGGGTAGCGGTGAACGACTTGCCCTTTTTCTGGGATTAATAAAGGTTATCTAAATCTGAATTTTTGCTGGGTGTCACTGGGCCAGTTAGCTCAGGTGGTTAGAGCATGGTGCTAAAAGACCAAGGTCATGGGATCAAACCCCATACTGGCAGTAAGGTAGTTAAGTTGACAGTAACTTAATTGCCTTAAGTTAAAATTAACTTATGACAGTGTCTGCACCCCTCTTATTTCTCTACATGATAATTTTTGACTCTTTCCTTCGAAGTAAAAGTGCTGCCTTTTACTAATTGGCTGCACACCCTACAGGCTTTCAGGCCAGTTAGCCCAGCTGGTTAGCGAATGGTGTCCAAAAGGCCAAGGTTATGGGTTCATCCCACACACTGGCAGTAACTTAACTGCCTTAGTGATAAAGCAGTTAAGTTAGCGTTAAATTAACCATCTTAATGAGGACTTGACTGGTAAAGTTAACTTAACCATCTTAAGTTAACTGTACCAGTTCATCTCACTCTGCTTTTCCATGCAATGTCTTCTGAACACTGTGAAGAATTTCTGATCTTGTCCATCTCTTCAACTCCGTCACCTTCAGCTCTTCCTCTTGTCTCTTCTACACATTGTTTTAGATAGTTGATGCCAGGTATTTAAATTGATCTACTTTCACCTTCTCTCTCATTCACACACATGTATTCTTTCTTGCTTGTATTGACATTCATTCCTCTCTTCTCCAGTGCGGACCTCCACCTCGATCATCCGATCAAGGTTTACAAATAAAATAACAAAAACCTTGTTGAATCTTGAGGCCTACATAGTTGCTGAGTGTAATGTGGGAAAAAAAAGTTTTCATACTAGGCATAGTGGCTGGTTAGCTCAAATGGTTAGAGTATTGTACAAATAGCACCAAAGTCATGGGTTCAACCCCCATACTAGCCACTTATGATTAAGGCTGTTAGTGGTAATTGCCTTAATCATAAGATAGCTACATCTTATTAAGTTGACTGCTTTACTAGTCCTGCTCGGTCTGTTTTCATTGCCCTGACATGATTAAATGCTTCTGATAGCTGTGACAAAGTTCATCAGTTGTATCAGGTCACGGTTCTAATAACCAAAGCAGGTTTTCAGATCAGCACCGCATGCTTCTTTGCAAGCAATTTTATCAATCAGCTAATTTGTGACCGTGGCAATCTGCCAGCAACACAAGCAATCACAAGGAGCGTTTCACCTAGGTTGACAACTGGTCTCTAGGCCTGTGTGAATGGTGCCTAAGTGTGCTCGATTAAGGAAAAAAGGGAGGCAGTGAAGGACAGCTGTAGCCAAGGAGAAGGTGTGCAGCCGGAAGGACGTTGAGCAGAGCATCAGGCTGAAGCAATTGTTGGTTTTTAAATTGACTCCCATATAAATTTCTACAAAGACAAACATGATTTCTGAGTATCAACAATCAGTTGCACTTTGGTGATTATTTGAGTGACTTTTCTCACGCTTGTTTTAGAATGGCTACAAAAAAGTATATTTTAAGCTGTAAGCCAGTTAGCTGAGATGGTTAAGGCTTGGTGCTAATCACATCAACGTTATGGGTTCAAGCCCCATCCTGGCTATAAGGAGAAGCAAGTTTTAATCGAGATGATAAGGGCTGAACTCTCCTCCTTATTATGCTATGTTGCTTTGTTAGCAAGTTGTTTCCAAAAAGTGTATGTAATGCATGTTGTCTAATTACCTAGAATTTCAATCATTACAACTCCAGCACTTTGGTTAAATCCTGCTTCATGAACGCCTACATGTCCATTGCTCACTGTAAGGCGAATATGAGGGAACTTATTCTGCTAAAGCTACATGGGAGGGCATAGCCCCTCCTGCCAAAGTTTACTCCCAAGGTGACTGTTGTGAAGTAGTTGTAAACTGGTGACACCATAATAAGAAATGACTGTAGTGCATAGTATGTAAACACATCAATACAGTGCTTTTCCTCTCCACTTGCATAGTTTTGGCTATATACCCTGTATATAACCATATTATATTGTCTAATATTATACTGTTATCTTACTTCGCAAAATCAGCTGCTGTGATTGTGCTCATAGCTAGATTGGGAAACCCTGGGATAATTTATCGATTTGAGAACCACCTTCGTGTGACCACCTGTCCTGATTGCCAATGTCAGGGTAAGTGAATCTGAAGCTGCATATAAAAACTCACTTTAAAATATTTTTAGTTAAGTTTTAGATTATTAAAGTCATTTCAAGTAGTCACATTATCTCCAAGGTCCAGCTGTGACAGACATTTTTCAGATTTACAACATAGTCAATAGTCAATCATTGTGAGTGTGTTTTGTGTCTAAAGCTAATTCTTATTTAAATGGCGATTGCTTCAGTAACATACAGCAAATATTTGCAGTGCAGGGAAAACTGTCCACAGAGTTGCAGTGTTAGAAATATAAAGACTATCATTTTAATTCTAAGCTTATAAGAAATTACTTGTTATTAACTTAATGCTAACATTCCTACAGCTAAGGTAGTTAAGTTGTTGCCAGTTTGGGGGTTGAACCCATGACCTTCTCATCATTAGTACCATGTGCTAGCCATCTGAGCTAACTGGCCAACAGAAGCATGTGAACATTAGATGTGTAACAGATAGTAGTTTAGTGTCCTGCCAGTTAGGCCAACAGCTACAAACAATGGGTAACCATTTCTAAGATTACATTCCTACAATGATCTCTCAGCAAAAACAGATTGTTAGTGCTACATGGAACCAAAGCTCAGACAAGCCAAACAGATTACAGCACCAAACTATGAAAGCCTCTGATACCTGTAAAGCAAAGCAGGGTTTCATCTTATCCTATACAGGTCAGTTCAAGGTCAACCAGGGTTTTCAGTACTATCAAGACGTTTCCCTTCTTACTGGGGTATATTGCTATGGTAACTTGTGTTGTAGACCTAACCTGCCTCAGGCCAGGTGATGTTCTAGATTAACTCTCATGTAATTATATTTTCATAAGTTTTGCAGCTTTTCTCCTAAAGACCTCACCAATGGCCAGAAGTAAATAAGTAATAGATAAAAACATAAATTACTATCTACTATAGAAATGTATGTTTTTGACAGTTGCTTGACAAAAGCATAGTTTTAATTATTGGTATTTTCTTTTAGCAATGATTAAAATTGAAATAAGTTGTAATCTTTTGTTTCTGCTATGTCGATTAAAGTGTGAAACAACCTTTTTAATATCTCACTTTAGGTTCAAAGCCAGCAGCTATGGGGACAAAAGTTCTTCAAAGATGTATTCCAGCACTTGAGTCCTGTTTCTGATCCCTAGTTTACCTCCATTAAATCAAAGCTTGTACGGCGATTTTGTGGTTAATGCTGAAAAAAGTTACATTTTTACCTGGACCCACGAGGCCAGTTAGCTCAGATGGCTCTAATATAAAATAAGCGGACTGGTAAACTATCCACAAAAAATTATTGCATAGATAAGTGAAAAATAAGTTTAACTTTTCAGATCTTATAGTTTCTGCTCATGTGGACTACACTGCCTAAGTACAAATGTGGTTTTGTGCCCCTTGTAAGTCAGTTAACCAGTCAAATTTGGAAACCAACAACAGCAGCCATGAAGAGACTTGAAGCCTTTAGCCTTGATTACACTTCCGCTTTCACGAGTGCGGAGTTCCATGAAGCTGATGTTTTCTTACGACCATGCAAACTTGCATTACAAAAGCACCAACTACACATGCACCACAGGCGGAGGGTCTCCAGCTGTCCATTTCTGTGTCTGCAGCCATGTGTAATGGAGGCTTTTGTCTGTTCAACCAAAGTTAGAATCCTTCTCCTTCAGAGCACATGGTCAATCACATCTGGAGCTTTTGCTTTAGAGTCAGGATTAACTTTTAAAGTGTGGACGGTGGGCCTTGAATTCAAACTGTAATCAAAATATGTAACATCCTTCAGTTCACACTTTTAATGGATTGTTTGAATAGTCCTGTGAGATTACGGCGTAATATTCAAGGTCACTGGACGGAGTAGGCTGAGTCACATTTTTCGCCTTTTAGCTGTAAAACAAACCTTCACACAAGCATTTGTAATCACCATGAAAGTGCAGGTGTGATTTGTGCAATGATATTATGAGGCAGTCATCTCTACAATGTGCTGAATTCCCCAGATGACTTCCTCCAGCGCCCGATCTGACCTCTGACCTCCCTTCACTCTTTGTGTTTCCAGTGTCGAAGAACAGAGCCGTTTATTACGTGATAAACCGTGTCTTTGTTTGATGATAAATACACTCCTCACGCGGATGTCTACAGACTGTTTCATTGTTCGCTTCAAACACTGAAACTCTGTGCAACGAAGCTAACCGAGAATCGGCCAAACATGCTGGAAACTGGACTCATAGGGTCTGGCGAGGGAGCACCATCAATCATGTCTCTCTCTATCTTCATTTTTTTAATCTGTCTGCTTTTTGCTGTCAGAGTGAGACATCCTCCTGAGACCTCCCAAGTCATAATGCTGAGCTATCCGTGGTTTTGACTCATACTTTAGATCGAGAAAAATCAAAATGTAAGCCTGTTTTCATTCCACTCACTGGATATTTTTCTGTAATACTTGGACTCAGTTATTTCAGCGAGTAGAAGGTTATGTCTATGCAGGTTCACATCACTCATTAACTTGGAAAGAAAGCGACTTGACTTCGTTAAATTTGCTGATGACGTTTCACGCTCCATGAAGAAGCCTCTTCATGGAGCGCCCCAGGTATAGGGTGTAGCGAGTAGTCGTGCACCAATAACAGCCAACTGCTGAAGCCTTGTCTGGTTTTGTTGGTTAGCCCAAAGGTGCCAGTAAGTAAACTAATATATAAGGTGTCTGAGGTTTGGGGTTGTCCCTTGGTGGCTGTGCATCATTCAGCTGCTAAGTGTGTCTTTGTGTTTGAGGAGAAGCAGCTGAGCATGAGTGTGGTTCACTTCCTGAACGATGAGTACCTTTCCACTCATGTCTTGGGAACAACTACTAAGCAAGCTCAGCTATTGTTCACTCTTCTAGCTTTACATACAATATCATCAATAATCCCCAAGAAGGTGGAACTCGATAAGTCAACCCAAGGCTTCCCAATTTAGCTACGAGCTAAACAACAACTTACCCTACACCAGTGGTTCTCAAACTTTTTACATCATTCCCCACATGGCAGGAAGAAATATTTTCACGCCCCATCTAAACAAAAATAATGACAGAAAAGCCTAGCTGCAACTTTATGTAGATAATAAACTCATTCACAATGAATCGTTCAGTAATTTTTGTTTTAAACAAACAACTTTCATTTCAAACAACTATTTGTAACTTTTGTCACTAGACTGCTTCATTAGTCTGCACCACTTCTTCAAAAAAGCAAGTTAAACAGTTGCCAAACATGGAAAAATAAATTTCAGTCTTAGTCTTATAAAAAAAAGAAGAAGAAAGAAATCCAGAAACTTGTGAACAGAGATGAAAAATATGTAATTTAGTCAGAGTTTAATACTATTCACTCTTGGTGGCTGCAGTGAGCCTGTTTTCGACTGCAGAGCTGTGGTGGGGCTGCGGGGGAGGCGGACGCACCTGAGCGGCATCCACAATCACGCCTCGCCGGCTTAAAACAGAATAAACTGGGTCCTGTTGTTGTTGATGATGTGTGTAAGCTGTAGCCGAAAAGCTACAGTCTCCCCCAAATTCTGGGTTTCGGCACCACTGTAAACGATGCACGACAGACCCGACCGCATGTTCGCACTTTTCTGGACACTGCTTTATTGCGGCTGTCGAGTTACACACGCAGCTGCAGCTTTTCAGAGATGCGCATATTATTTAACTGTCGCGAATTTCTTTGTTCCGCCTTTAAAGGTGATTCTGATGTTAAACATTAGTTCCGCATGACTTTTCTGCCAGGTAACTTGCGCCCCTCCTGTCAGAACTCTGCGCCTCACCACACACTTTGAAAACCACTGTCTACACTATGTTTTTGGAGCGTCCAAAATGGGTCAGTTATTTGTTGAAAGTGTTATCTTGCTTTTGTAGGCCAGTTAGCTCAGCTGGTTAGACCATGTCTACACATCCCTGCCTCTGCTAAATCATTTTACAATTTTATATATGCAGTATATGGAATTTAAGTATTATAAAAACTACTATAAGGTCATAAAACTGATTATGTACAACATCCCAGTGACGCATGGGGAGGCCAATTTAGATGTCCATTTAGGTTTCCATATTTGGGTCCTTGCCCACTGAAGAGTTAAAGCAAAGAGTTAACCTTTATTCAGTCATATGCATGCCCGAATCATCCGTCATTTGGTAGCTTTATATGTTTTATTATACATTTATTTACTATCTAAGACATTAAATCCAGGAATGAAGGCCTTAAACGTCCTCAGCATGTCCCCTTTACACATGTAGACGACCAGGTTAAAGTATGTCAAATACTGTAATGCATTCAGCCGCTGACACTGCTTTTTATCCCAGTGTCTGCTCTATAGAATAAGAGCAAACCCTCAGCAGACCAGCCTCTTTCTCTCTTTCTCTCTCCCATGTCATGTCTCTTTTAGTAGCATTTTTCCTCCCAGGAGACGGCGTCGTGTAAAAAGCTGAGGAGTCTATGGTCATTACCTCCAACCGGGCTTCATCAGGCCGCTGAGTCACAGCCTGGCAGCCAACCAGAACCCGGGATTAACACACAATTAAGCTAAAGATTTGCGTTTTTCCCTGAAGGATATCAGTTATTTGTAGTTTTTAAATGAGTTTTTACTTTCTGGGATCTGATATGTTTACAGCAGACAGCCTCTGACATCTGATCTCAAACACCTGCAAAGAACAAGCTGAGATACGCTCGAGCCTAAAAGGAAAGCCTTAAAGAATGTTGGTCACTGATAATTACACTCAAATCAGGCTAAAAGGCTTCATAATAAACTCTAGAGTCACCGTAAATCCACCAGCTCTTTAAAATAATCTCACTTTAACTGGTTTTAAGGCATTAGCACATCCGTTAAAGTGAAATGTATCTGATTATAATGCTCAGTAAATGACATCTTTTGCTCTAGCAGAAAACTTAAAGTAAAGGCTGTCATTCCCCATTTTCACCTCCGGAGGGCAGTGTGAGCCACAAACATCAGTTTCTCTGATGAGCAGTCTCTGTCAGCTGTATGTGGTTTTCCCCACACTTTATGATGATGTTCTTTATGTTGAAAGCTTTTTCCTAAAAATAAATAAATAAATTAGTAAATAACTAAGCAATTAAGGAAGTTTTTAATAAAAACTAATGTTTTTTTACTTGGTTTGAGTAAACTTTGTGTCATTTATAAGTCACAATGTGATTTTTTTGCATCAGTTCAGAGACGTTTTCTGACACTTTACAGTTTTTTAAAAGCAGTTTTACCTTTTTTTCTGTCTTTCTGTGTTTTTGCAGCTGATTTGTGTCCCTTTGTCTTTTTATCTTGCATCTTTTTGTGTTGTATTTCTCTTTGTGGTTGTTTTACGTCTCTTTTTTCCATTTTAAACTCATTTCAGATTGTTTTGTGTGTTTCCTGAGTTTCTTTTTTGTGCCCCTGGTATTCTCTTGTTTTAGTTTTGTTTGTGAGCACTCTGCATCTTTTCTCCATCTCTTTGTGACTGTTTTACGTCTTCTTATGGTCATTAAAAGTTTTATTTTGGAATTTATGGCTGTCGTTTTGCACCTTTTGTGGTCATTTTGTATCTTTGGGATTGATTTTGTCTCCTTTTGGTGATTGTTTTCTATTTCTCTGGGTTGACTGTTTCATCCTTTGTGATTATTTGATAACTTGTTGCAGTCATTTTCTACCATTTTAGGGTCTTTCTGTAATTGTTTTGCATCTCTTTTCTTTTTGGGGGGTGGGGTTTCTGGGTTGTTTTGCAGCTTTTTGTGGCTAGTTTTATTTTTGTCTTTTTCTGTTACTTTACCAGATTTATTTTGGGGATTTTTTTTTATTTTTAACCATGATGTAACATCTTTTTACAGTTACTTTTTTGTATATTTTTATGTTATCTTTTGATATCTTTGGAGTCAGTAATCATTTTCCATCTTTCTGATGTAATTCTGGTTTCTTTTTTCTACCATTTTAGCATCAGTCTGATTCCTTGAAGTGATTTTGTATCAGTTCTTACAGGTTGTAAATCTTTGCCATTTTTTTTTTTTTTTTTTTTTTTTTTTTTTTTTTTTTTTCAGTTTTTTTTTTTTTTTTTTTGGGTT
>VUQG01017145.1:6434-17480 GCA_015106755.1 Etia nguti
TGCTGTGGAATGCAGTTCTTGGGCAGCGGTTAGTCTCGGGTTTCTGCAGCGTTGATTAATAATATGTGTTAATGCATAATAAAGATGATGTAACAGCTGGAGGGGACAACAAATTTGCCTTCATGTTTCAGTGCTATTGTGAACTGAATTCTGTTACGACAAAGCAAACTCCCACATAACAAGTGCTCTGTCAGGATGGCAGAGGAGAAAAAATGATCTAACTGGATTGTGTTTATCAGCGCAATGTATGTGTGTGATTTCTCGCAACGTGGAAGTTTGTTTTCTCTCAGTTTTTTTAATTTAGTGTTAAATAGTACATTTCTTTAATTTTAAAATAGATAAACCAGGAAAAAAAGTCAAAGGTTTTCTCAGTGTTCCTTCAAAATCATTGTTACGCAGCGTTTGTATTTTTATTTTTCCCCTCCACATCACACAGTCAACTAATTTCCTTATTTAATGAAAGAATTAATGTGATGTAAGTGCAGATGAGAGAAAAACCAAACTCATATTTCTGCTCCAAATCATGTATTTCTTGAAAATGAGACCCAAGGTGCTGAGATTCCTGTCGCTTCATACTAGGAAAAGAGGAATGAGTAGTGGAAGGCAGAAGATGGCAGAAGAGGACAGGGAATGGAGAGAAAAAGACAGGAGTGTGCAATAGTACTTTCAGCTGTGTATAGGTGGGGAGTAGCCAGTCTCCAGTGTGGTAGCAGGGATAATGTGTAAGAGAATCTGTGGGTTCTGTAGGCGCCAGAAGCCCAGTCAGCAAGACTCACGATCTCAAAGAGAAACACTCCCTCGTAGGGTGGATGGAACTATTAAGTACATGTGCCTTTTCTGAGCCAAAGCCCTGATTCAGTGGTATATATATACCACTGAATCAGGGCTTTTGCTCAATAGATCAGATTTGTTTTCTAATAAATTTGTTTTCTAATAAAACTATTCAGTTGGAATATTCAGCCTTCTTAAAAAAACAAAAATCAAAACATTTAAATTTTCCATGTCATTTTGTTACATAAAACATTAAATTTAATGAAATCTGGTCAAATGTAATTTACTTGATTCAGTTTATATTAAGCTTATTTCCCATAATGATTTATTATTTGAATAAATAAACATTTGTCTTTATATATTTCATTTGCTATTTTCTTAAAATTATTGATCATGTTTACAAAGGCCAAGAATAATTTTTCAGATTGATCTAAATCTTCCTGCAGAGTTTTCTTTAAACAGTAGTTTAATGATAATCAACCCCCTGTGCATTTATATGCTGTGACGGTCCAGATGCTTTGCGGTACATGGCGGAAGCATTCTTTAAAATGGTTCTGATGACATGATAACGTCTACATTATCAGTGTACAGGGTTCTGCTCCAAATGAAGTAGCATAGCATAGTATTTCCACATGGTCTTGACCAGAATTTCATGCCAGAGGTCTCTGTCTTTTAGTCTTATACTTCTTCCGTTGGTACAAAAGCCAATATAACACCTTATAATTGCTGCAGGTACACTTAAGTGCTGTGTTGACATGCTTAAGATAAATTAGACCACTCAGAAATATAAAAATGCCTCACTGGCGACTTACAGCCACAGTCCTTAGTTTTTGTTTTTTTTAAATCCTCTGAGCTGCTCTGTTGGTGCAGCCGTGACTATGCTGCATGGCTGAAGAACACATTTACACTAAATTAGGTAAATAACGTATGGGTGCTAAGCTTTTACACTACCATCCATCTTTGGCTTCACTGATTCCTGCATACAGTATGTGTTTCTGAACATATCAATACAGGTTTTGACTTCTCTTTATTCTGCTCAGTCATGATTTGCTTACCTCATCACAGCTAATTATGTGGTGAATCAGCAACATCATACCATCTTTCGTACCAATGAACTGCCTAATCCACTCATGTATTTATCTTTGATCATAACCGTGGAAGTTACTCTAGTTAGTTAGTTACTCGTACTCCTCTCCCTCTGTTTCTGCAATCACCTTTTCGGGTTGCTCGTCTCCTCTACTCAACCCACAGTCATCCAGTCGCTCACCGCTGCGCTGTGTGTCAATGAGTGTGTCTGAGCGCGCTCATGTGTGTTTGTGTGTGTGTGTGTGTGTGTGTTACCATCAGCTGCAGGAAACCTGATCACAGCACTCATGCATAAAAGAGAGAGAGGGGAGGCAGTCGTGAGGAAGAGAAATGCAGTGTTGCAGTTCTTGTTTTCCCTTGTGATGAGGAGAGGACTGCCTGGGCTTTTCAAATGTCTGATGAGATTAAGCAATGTTAAAGCTGCTGTAGTCATACAGGAAAAGCAGGATGGGATGGATGCAGGCCATACAAGTGCTCTAGTTGCTCCTGTGCACATGCACGCTTCTGTTTTTACATGTCGTCGGGGGGAATATCGTTTGAGATCATTCCCCTGAAATTAGCTTTAATGCAGTGTTAAAGTGGTACAGTACTGTATGGAGAAAAAGAAGCTCTGATTTTGTTAGTTCGAAAGCTTGATGTGCTTCCTGTATGTGGCATTTCTGTGACTGTCGTATTCTAGCAGCGCCCAGTCGACCAGTCTGCACAGGCTTGTGCAGGGCAGCAACTGCTAGCGAAAGCAGCAGTGGCTTCTGAAGCTCAGCATGTAGCACTATACACACCATTACATTATGTCCCTATCCCATCATCTCTGTCAGTGTGTTTGTCTATCTCCATTACTCCCCTTTCTCCTCTCCTTTCCGCTGCCTCCTCTCTGGCATTTTTTTTTTTTCCTTTCAGGGTGTAGTAAATTAGAATGAAGCCCAGGCTTTAGTGCTCTGTCTGAGTCCTCAGTCTCTGATGACACAGCATCCCCCTGGTCTGAGCTGAGTGAGGAAGGGATGGAGGGAGGGGAGGGGGGGTTGAATGTGCTTTCACTGCTAGCCAGGTTGGTATTAAGAGGGAAGGTAGGGTAAGGGGTGGAAAGTGTTTGTTTTTTGTTTGCAGCACAGCATATGGGTAAGGAAGTGGGATGACGCAGTTTTTCTGATACAGGTGAATTAGCTTTGAGACATTCATATTTAGGTGTGACCGTCTCTCCACTGAGTTTAAATGGAAGCGAATGAGCTATATTTGCTGACACTTAGTAATTAATTAACATGTCTCGTGAGATCAGTGCTGTTTTGCCATAAAGGAAGTGCTATGGAAATAATATGGAAATAATACTTTGTCAAGTCTGACACTACTTTTACTTTTCTATAAATTTATTCGAGATTTGACTTTGTCCATACCAGGTATGGGCTAAAATTCAACAGAGGACGTGTATTTGACCATTCTCACTTGCAAACGTGGACCAGATCACAACAGAAATAATCTCATGCCACTTTACTGTTTGGTTAACACCTTAAAAGGGTAAAAATTGCATGTTTGGGCTGGTTTGGGTTAAAAATGATTCTGATGTAATCATTTGTGCATTTTTGTTTGATCTGCTTTATACATTTTTATGTCCATCTTCTAATACATGTGGTGATCACAAAGAGTTAATTGTAGTCAGTTTCATGAAGAAGTAATTAAGAGAAATATACCACCTCTTCCCCACAACTTGCTTACTATTATTTCCCCATTTCATTGAGCTTTTTTTATTTCTCTCTCCTCCTCTTCTCATCTCTAAGTTTCTCTCTCTGCTGCATGCCTACCAATTCCTCCTACTCCTCCTCCTCCCTCCATCTACCCATCCATCTCAGGTTTGGCTCTCTCATCTCTGCAGCTCTTTGGCTTTCTGTTCTGCATCACTCCCCCTCCATCCTCTTATCTGTCTCTCTTCGACTGTCTTTGGTTGTGTCCCTTACCTCCATGTGTCCGCTCCATGCAAACACACAAACACATCTGCATGTAGACTGCCCTTGTAGCTGCATTCTGTCTCCTGATTCTTGCATGTGCTTTGTTGAGAGTTATGATCATTTCCACAGCTTTGCAGCAAAGGTGGCTTGGTAGAATGAAGCCCGACCTGCTCAGTCGTGCATTTAAAGGTGTGCGTATTCATTTGTTTATAGCAATATAGATCAGTGCTATTGTGATAAGTCTATGTACTGTACCTTCATGCACTTCGCGTGAATGACTGCAGTAATCATTATGTTCCGCACAGTCGTTTGTTTGGTACTTATCTACTATAGCCACTCTATTTGATTGTATGTTTATCCATTTGAAGAGATGCAATTCAACCACTCGTTCACTACATGTTAAATATTTTCATCCCGCTGGAATGCTTTGTGAAGGCTGAAACCTTAATTTCATAATGATGAACTGATTCACTGTCTGTGATCCTACTTTACAGAGTTTGCTCAAGAAATTAATTAAACTGGGGAAAACTGATCTGTCAGTTAGGCGCTTTGAAGAATTTAAACAGTCAAAGGCATCCTGCTCACATCGGGCACTCAGCTGTTGATTTCATTGGTTGGATTCAGGATGGTGGCTGCTAACGATGACATGGTTTACCTGTGTGCCTGTTTTCTTGTGCTAGTCCTTCCATTTAGTTTTATTCCTTAAAAACCTGTGAACAGTGAATTCCAGTTTACAAAATACTCCTATAACTTATATCTGACCACAAAGATTTGCTCCCATTTTTGGGATTAGGATCAAAACTTGGACTGTCCTTTTTTTTGTGAACACCATTTATACTCATACGTTAGTTCAACTTTTTTTTTAGAATATGACTTAGGATGTGCAAAAATAGCCTGTAAAAATGACACGGTCACTGAAAGAATTCATTCATTCACTATTTATAAGGTTCAGCGATTCATTGATTATATGATCAATTAAGGAAATTGTCCGACATTTGCGTTCTTTGTAGTAATCATGCCAAGTTTGCGTCAACAGTAGATTTTTCTGTCTCCAGGCTGAGGCAATTCATAAAGTAATTGAAAAGTCTTTACAATTGAGTCTACGGAAATGTCTGCATTCCCAGATGTAGCAGAGGGTGACCTGGAGTACTGTGAAAAAGTCTTGATCCACTCCTCTTTTCTGTGCTGCTAAGGAGCCGGACATTCTTGTAGTTATTTTTTTTTTTGGATACCATCTACCTTTTCTGTCATTTTCAGTCCAGTCCTTTGAAAATAATCACAAACACACTGCTAGTGCATTAAAAACATGAATAGATAATGAGACACACACTGGAACACTATCACTCATGGATTGGCCTCCCCAGAGCTCGAACCTCAACATTACTGAAGGAGTGTGAGATCATCTTGACAGAGAACAGGATAAAAGACAGCCAACATCCACAGAAGAGCGTTGAATGTCCTTGAGGAAGCCTGGAGAACTATTCCTGAAGAATGCTTAAATTATAAAAAGGCTTGGCAAATTGTACAAACTCTGTTTTTGCCTTATAGACTGTATTTCCATGTTTGTTTGCTCATGTTTCGATAAATTGCAGCACCATTTCCCCCTGTATTCTTAGTAAACGGGATGGGTAAAGACTTACCATACTATAATATGGCTTACTATAATGTACAGTTATAGAGACTCAGGTTTTATAATGACTCAGGTTTTTAAAAGCATCAGTAAATCCATGTGACTTATCTATAGCAATATCCTTCACATTGATTAGCCTATCATAGTTATGCACACTGTGCATATGTAAACTGCTAACGAGATATTCCTGTCCTTCCATCCCAACACTGTATTTGCCTGGTCAGCGAAAACCTTCACTTGACCTCTGGGAGAGATTTACCCTTTGGACAAGACTTGGGAGTCTGTGATTTCCACTTTTCACTGTGGTCATTAACCCTGGTGGAAATCCCAAACTCACGGTGTGTTTATTTGTGATATGGTTACTAAAGACCAAATGCATCACTATGGGTTATCACTACAGAAGTGCAGTGATTCCTCATCCTCTTCTTCTTCTTCTTCTGATCATTACTGTTACTATTATTATTATTTCCATATCGATTAGCTCAGTGAACTGAGCTGATTGATAATTGATATCCATCCATAACATTTTATGAATGCAAGCTTTTGAATGAAGAGAATACATTCACTGTTCTTCAGTGAGGGTAACAAAGAACGTGATCAGTTTTCTCCATATAGTGGCAGCTGATATTGTCAGTGATGTCATAAAGACGCAGAAGAGGCTGTCGTGAACAAAGAAAAATATCCAGGCAGCGTCCACATTCATAACTCACTTACATTTACATCCAAACAACACATTTGTAAATTGTCCGTGAACCATCTCTAAACTGCATTGTGTGTAGATACAGAAAAAAAAAAAGAAAAGAACAAATGCTTGCAGCAGCTGTAGCTATGAATGCACAGCATCCCTGCGTTTGTTTGTAAATAATTCCTCTTACTGTCACCCCCCATAGTTTTGTCCGACACTGGGCTCAAACATCCACAAACCTCCACAAACAAACACACAATGCTGTCTCACCCCAGTGCCCAGCCCCACTTGGCCCGGTGCTGTTTATGGGTGGGGACCGGAGCGGTTGTTGAGAGCCTAGAGTCAGCAGATCTGCCCTGATCGATGACAGCATTTGCGGTTTCCTTCCAGTAAGAGCTTTAAACTTGGGACGAAGAGAGTCATTTGGCCACGAAAAGGAGAGTTTCCCATGCGCCTGTCTGCTGATCCTGAAGGTGCACATAGCTTTTATCATGGGGAGAAGCTGGCCAGGGCAAAGTCCCAGTCTGATGTAAGAAGGACAGAACTGTAGCCCTGATTCCTGGGTGACTGGTCACCCATGTCAGTAGAGACTCTTACTGCTGCTTGCTATGTACCTTTATCTTTTTATTACTGTTGTTAACCAGTATGCTTAGATCACTGCAGGGTAATTATTTCAAAATACATATAGTCACAACCTAATAAGCAGAGAGTACAGTATAAACTCCAGTATTACAATCAGCCTTGTAGGTACAGAAGAATCCAGCGTATTCAGAGGTCAGCTCAGTAAGCTCTGTCATCATACTTTCAATAAGATAATATGAAGGTCTTCAGACTGTTTACTGAAAATGTGCCATAGAGGTGTTTGTAGGGTTTGTCTAACTGTCTCACTATCTCTGTCTCTCTCTTTTCCAGACATTTATAGTCTTAAACAAGGGGAAAACAATCTTCCGCTTCAGTGCCACGCCCTCCTTGTACATCTTAAGTCCTTTTAATCTACTTAGGCGAATAGCTATTAAAATTTTGATACATTCATATCCTTTCAAGTTGTTTGATTTGTTTGCCTTATAGTGAATGAAAACATTTTTTTCTGTCTGCTGTTGAAGTGGCCAACTCATTGTAAGTTATTTTTATGAACTATAAGGACTAAATGTCCCTGCTGACTGCTCTTCTTTAAGTTTGTTTTTAATATTAAAGCCGTATTTCAGTTATTATGGATGCAACTGTTCAATCTTTCCTTAACTGTGTTCTCACGCTATTCAGCATGATCATCATGTGTACGATTTTGACCAACTGCATATTCATGACATTCAGTGATCCCCCGGAGTGGTCCAAACAAGTGGAGTAAGTCCACCTCCATACTTCTCCTCAGCAATCATATTCTCATTTGATGTTCTCCTCACATTTTTATCCTCTTCTTTTTTTCTTGAAAGGTATACCTTTACAGGTATCTATACGTTTGAGTCACTCACAAAAATTGTCGCCCGAGGTTTTGCCATCGACGGGTTCACCTTTCTCAGAGACCCTTGGAACTGGCTGGACTTCATGGTCATTTCAATGGCGTAAGTACTTCAGAACACATTGGTTTGTAATCAACAAAAATACGACTCCTCCCATCTGAAAGCTAAACCGGGCAGCTTGAAATGGCACAGATAAATACGCACTGTCTGAGTTTTCTTCTACAATCTTGACCCAGAATATATTTGTATTTAAAGTTTATATTTTATTGATCATAGAACAGCCAACAACTGTGACTTTGAAAAGTTGAAAGATTGGAATCAGATCAGGATGTTTGTGAGTCCTTCAAAAGTCTTGAAACTTCTTAAAAGCACATTTTCTGTTATAAGGCCTTTAAAATGATTGAATTGACTTAACTTCAGCTGGGATGGGTCCTAAAAGTTTTTTCAGTATGCCATAAGTATTAATAATAAACACATTAGGACAGTGTCTTTCCCTTAGTTTTCTTTAGTTTTATCTCCCCTTTTTTTACTGAGCTAGCATAAATGTATTTATTTGTAAAGTTTTGTCCCAGAAAGGAGTTTAAAGTGGTATGGGAAAGGTCCTAAACTTAAATTTAACTGCTGATTCCAGCAACACATTCCTAAAAATTTGAAACATTAACATGTTTACCATATGAAAGTTTCTGGCATATTGCGCTCATACTTCATAACACAATACCTGCATTCATTTTAGAAATAAGCTCCTTATTTGATCATTTTCTATTCAACTGTCATCCTTCTTTAGTTTCTGAGCTATTTTGTTCTGGCCCATCTTAAATGAGCTCAGTGAGTTTCTGGATGCATTTTGCTGTAGATAATATGGTATTAAAATGCATTTGTTTATGCACTGGTACGTTTTAGGTTTTGTTAAGGTTTTCAGAAGTGTTCCTGAGCCCATTTAATGATTTCCACGGCAGAATTATGTCTGATCTTGATGCAGTCTCACCTGATGGCCAGAAGATCAGGGCCGTTCAGTACTGGTTTTCAGCCTTGTCCCTTGCATAGAAACTCTCTAAATTATATCATACACTTCTCAATTTAAGGTGAATGAATTTCTTTCCGATTTCCTATTTGCTAAGTCGTGCATGTGCGAAGGCAACAGGGATTAGTTAATTTGAGAGAATGAAACCCATTTATCACTTTATTCATAGAAAGTTGATTGTAATGCACTCAAAAAAATATCCATGCCCAAAATACTTCAGTGTAATTTAATTAAATATAAATTTTACAGTATAATGTAAAACTAAATTTTCTTGATGGGCATAGATTCAGTTTATACCAAGCAAATTTTCCTTAATGATTAATGATTTGAATAAATAAGTCATGGATTTCATATGTTTCTGTTGCATTTTGCTTTTTTTGGGTGTGATTTAATGTAGATTTCTTTAAATGAAACACTCCAAAACGATGGCTAATCCACATCAGGCCATCACACATGCTGATGATGCTTATTCGCATAGTCTGTATTAACCTCTTTCTTTCTTTTCCTTGGTCAGCATGGCTGCTGAGTAACTGTATCTGATCCACCTTGCAGGTATATAACAGAGTTTGTAAACCTAGGCAATGTGTCAGCTCTGCGTACGTTCAGGGTTCTGAGGGCTTTGAAAACAATTTCAGTTATCCCAGGTAAGAGAGTCCAGGTGTTTGTGTTTGCGGGTGGGCGAGCCACGGGGTTGATGTTAGGTGTGGTTTTGTTCCACTCCCTCTCCTCTCCTCTTCTTTCTGCGTTCTCTTCCCACTGGTTGAACAGGTGTTCTTGCTCTCACCCTGGTGTCCCTCCTGGTCTTCGATGGTGGTGCTGGTGTCGTGTTCTTGCGCATACGTGCGTGTAGTTATCGTGTGTGTGTGTTGTGTGTCATGGGGTTCTGTTCTGTGTGTCATCCTACCTTGTTACAGATATATAACAGAGTTTGTGGACCTTGGGAATGTCTCGGCGCTGAGAACGTTCAGGGTTCTCCGAGCACTGAAAACTATTTCTGTCATTCCAGGTGAGACTCCCATTTAAACACTAAGGCTGAGCTTACATTACCTCTTAGCTCTATTTGTTTCTTTAATTTTAGTCTTTTTTTTTTTTTTACTTTTAAAGAAGATATTGATTTTGAATGATTTCCTCTGTTGTTTAACTTTTTATTTTTTATTATAATCAAAAATGGTAGCAATACATTTTTGATAGGCTTAGCAGTCTACTTGCACTCCACGTGCTCCTCACATTAAAGTAGAAATGTCCAGAGCTGGGATAAGTTAAGGGAAAAGTTTGCTTCAAAAGCAATTCTGTATCTTGTTAAAAGTGATTAAATGAACAAACTAATTATTGTGAATTTTTTCACCAACTGTCACATCAACTGTGTTCAGTTTTATTACATTCATACAGTTTTATTACAAATGATTACTGCAGGGATTTTTTTTTTACATGATTTCATTCCCTAAGACTGCCAAGCCTAATCTGACAACTGCATGAAGCTTTGAAGTACATGCTATTACAAGTTTGGCTTTAAGAGGCTATTCTTTTTATTTTATTTTATTTTATTTTATTTTATTTTATTTTATTTTATTTTATTTTATTTTATTTTATTCAGGATCTAAATATATTTAGTTTTTTTCTCTTTTGAAGATCTTTATCCATCCTGGGAGTGAAAGAGAAAATACCAAGAAATATTATAATGTGTTACATTTTTTTGCACTTTACATACTTAGATTCTTCGATCATCAGGGAGCCAAATATAATTTGGTCTCATTTCCCATTCTTTGGCGTGATAAGAAACATAAGTCCTGATTTCCAAAGCATAAATTGACATAAGTTAGCGGGACAGCCTAAATCCACAGATCTGTTACAAGTTATAACCTTCCAGGTACCTTGAAAAACTCTACATGAGCGTAGTGTACTACTGTAATCTAAATATTTCATATACTCTAATTTTCTTTTTTATCTTGGCAACAAACAATAGATCACATTTCTGTATTTTTATATACATCACATTCACCCGTTGTGTCTGTATGACAACTCTGTAAGCACCATCGCAGCACATTACATGCTTCACACACACATACAGTACAGGGTGGGCCATTTATATGGATACACCGTAATAATATGGGAATGGTTGGTGATATTTAAGTCCTGTTTGTGGCACATTAGTATATGTGAGGGGGCAAACTCCTCAAGATGGGTGGTGACCATGGTGGCCATTTAGAAGTCGGCCATCTTGGATACAACTTTTGTTTTTTCAATAGGAAGAGGGCCATGTGACACATCAAACGTATTGGTAATGTCACAAGAAAAACAATGGTGTGCTTGGTTTCAACTTAACTTTATTCTTTTATGAGTTATTTACAAGTTTCTGACCACTTATAAAATGTGTTCAATGTGCTGCCCATTGTGTTGGATTGTCAATGCAACCCTCTTCTCCCACTCTTCACACACTGATAGCAACACCGCAGGAGAAA
>VUQG01017148.1:0-11134 GCA_015106755.1 Etia nguti
TAGTGGTCACTACAGTTGACAGCTACTCAAAGGCTGTTTTCTTGTATTTGTGTCAGTGTTGATGGTATACTTGCACATAAACCACTACATTGGACACTGATGTGTCACTCCATACCCTGCCACCCACTGGTCGTTTAATGTTACTATAGATGTATGATGTGTTTCATTGTAATTATTGTTATTTAACCCTGTCATGCATGAATTATGACAACCTCAATCAGGATTTTTTTCTGAAGTATTTTTATTCATCTTTTCATGCCTAAAGATGAATAAAAATACTTCAGAAGAAAATCCTGATTGAGGTTGTCATAATTCATGCATGACAGGGTTAAATTAATGATGAAAGACACGATTTTTTATTTTTTGGGTATAGATATGTGTAGGACAAAGAAATTCTGACCTGTAACAGCTGCATGGACAGTTCATAGATTTCCCTGGAAGAATCAGCCGCCTTGAACAGAATCAGGTTGAGCAGCACCACAGTGTCAAACTGGTAATCCCTAAAAGAAATACAACACATAAGCTATTTAAGTCACAGGTAGGTGGCTCTACAGGGACCTTAAAAATGACATAAAGATGGCACCATGTGGTACCTGTTGTGAAAGACATTGGCAATGGCCCTAAAGCAGCCGGCAGCTACACGACGGGAGCCAGTGTAGCAGCGGTCCACAGCCCAAAACATGAGGTTGCTCTGGTCTGGATTCAGTTCTAGTAGCAACATCACAGCCTCACAACCCAGCTGGTGAACCTAAAGGAAACCACACAGCAACTGTTAAGAATCCCTCCTTCACTCTACAAAACCCTGATAAGTTTTACACATAACTTCTTAATATCAAATATAAATACCCAGTATTAGAATTATAAGACTGAGGTTTGCTGTAAACTGCAGAAAACTAATATATACTTTACAACAGCATAAATATCATTAAAACTTTTAAGAATTTGAGAATCAGTCAGATCACTTTAACCTACCATTTCATTTTAACCAAGAGTCATTTATTGCATTTATTTTATTATGCAGACCTGTAAATGTAAACGTTTAGCACTGCTTTATTGCAGTACTTCTGAACACCACTGTGTGGTGCTACTGTCAAATGAAGTGAATGTGTGCTACATAACTTTGACCTCAGGAAGTCTTGCGTCACAGACTAAACCTCCTACTTGTGAGAAAACATCACTACTCAGGCTTTGTGAGTGGTGACAATACTGGGATTTTGCGGTGTGACATTTATTTAATGATCAGAGAAATTATTATTACACTTTAAAAGTAATTAGCTAACATTTAACCTTATAAATATGTAGTGCATATATAAACTTTATTTAGATAGCTAATATAAAGTTTAACTGGATTATGTAAGGTTTGTTTAAGGTTAGGTTTCACTCACTGTTTAAGTTCAGGAGGAAAAGACTGTGGTTTGAAATATGAGGAGGTGGCATTCAGACTTGTTTTACTATTGTCACCATGCTTGAGTCACAGGTCTGACACTGAAGGAAACTTTTTGGATAGATCTGAGACACCAGTGGTTTTGACGTAAGAGCAGTAGTAATGAAAATGTATTTTCTGAGTTACACTGCAAAACATATTAGTTTAAATAATGCAAATAATAATTTTTTATTATACAAACCCATTACATAAACACGGATTTTAACATCACCAATTATAAAAAATTATTACTAATAGTTTTATTGCTAAAGTTGAATTATTTGTCAATTTACTACTTGTTAATGATAGTTATCAAAGTGATACAATTTTAATTAGAACAGATTCAAAATGGCAGCATTTCTCTGACCTTCTTGTCCTGAGAATCCAGGATATTGTCCAGCCACTTGTAGAGGTAGCCATCAGAGGAGAGCCCTACATTGTCAGCTACAGGTCCACAACATAACACTGCAGACATGGCCTGGAACAACAACAACAACAAAAAAAAAAGTATGTTGGTTATCAGTAAGTGCATGAAACAGTATGTAAAAAGCAGATCTTGAAATTTTTGGATGTTTTACCTTTAGTGCACAGTACTGATGGCGGTTGATCTGGATATTTCTGTCGCTGTAACGATCCAAGGGTGTGAACATAATGCTGAAGGGCCCAGCCCAGTGACTGAACAGCATGAACAGACTGTGTCTCAGTGATTGCTGGGGGAAGATGGTCCTCCTCTGGTTCACTGAAGATAATAAGTAAAGAAATTGACACACAAGATTGAATTGAGAAAAACTGCTTTTGACTCGGTGCAAGTAAGCATTTGTTTTAATTAAGAGATATACCTGGGACATTCTGAATGATGTTGGCCACAAGTGCACTGAAGTGACAGCGAATGTCCTTCAGAGTGTCCGAGTCTTTGTCATTCTCAGCCTCGAGCAATTGCCTGGTCAGATCAACATACTCGAGCAGCGTACTATTCAGAGAATGGCTCTCTGAATCCAACCCTCCACTTGCTCTGTAAAAAGAAAAGTTTATATTGTTTATAAACTGCATATATAAAAATACATTCCTAATCATGTGGTTACTCTAGATGTCTGAAGATTACGTACACTTGACTGATGACGCCAGCATCAGCAAGTAGCTCAAATATCCGGACCAGCTGGACCCTGAGGATGTCACGACGCCTGCGTCGCTTCATGTTCTGCCGAGTAAAGAATGTTTGAACTCAGTAAAGTGTGTTTCTATGAACACACAAGACCTTCAGAAAACATTTTCAAACCATCAATGAAGGGCACTTACTTCAGGTCTTCTTTCTAGAGCTTCCTTTATGATGGAATTTAGTTCCTCCATCAATTCTCTGGACAAGAAAACAATATATGTGAGCCATCAAAAAGTCTTCATAAATCTAAAAATGTATAGCAGTGTATAGTGCTGTTTACCTGAAGACCATGGGGTTGGTCCTGCCAAGCCCCAGCACAAGAGACTCTGTGATGTCCATGCTCTCAGAGCGCATCATTGGAACAATGTGTTTGAACAGTGAGGAGGGGGACGGAGTGCCAACAATCTGTTAACAAACAGAGCAGCAATGTAAGGCTTAAGTGTTGAAATAAATGATTCAAAATCCTCTAATGTTTTTTACTGCTGTCAGATTTTTATGTGGCTACTGTACTGGTATCATCTGAGACTGCCATACTTGCATTGTGAGTAAATTTCATTATTTCATCCTTTGTGCAAAAGTTCCTAACCTTTCATTTATGAATGTGTGTGAAAACCTGGCATAGAGTATTGCTTTAGAAATTTCCACCTTTGAATCATAACTGTAGCCGCTGTCCGGCGTGGACGCCAGCGTCTCAGGCGGGGAGCAGCGGACGGAGCCAGAGGTGGAGGATGACGAAGACATGGAAGGGGAGGGAGAGGCAGAGCTGCAGCAGAGAATCAGGTAGTTTCTCCAAAGGCCAATGTAGGAGTCACTGCTGTTCAGACTGTTGACCTTCTTTGCATTGATGGGGCTACTGCAGGTGGACATTCAGTGAAAACAAGAGATAAACAAGAGATTTTTATGTTGAGGGTCAACATAAAAATGCCGCTTTAATCATAATTCTTTTGTCATAGAATTAACTTTTGTTATGCTTGTTAACTGGGTTATGTTTTGTAAAAAGTATTAATTCCCTAAGTAAGCACATAACGTCATCACATAGGCATCATCACCCAGTATTCAGAGTCAAACCATAATGAATACACCCACAATGACAAAGACGTTAAGGAAACCTACTTAATGTCAACTTGTGGAGACAGTAGTTGCAGGCGGGTGTAGGCAAACATCCAGGCATAGTTGATGGTGGTGGGGCAATGTTTGGGTAGATTCTCCTGTCTCAGGTAGCTGGAAAAGCTGATGACCCAGGGGTCCTGGCCCTGAGTAACATGGGCAAACACCCAGATGTGCGAGGGGCTCACTACATCAAACTGGTGGCTGATGGGAGAGGAGCTCCACTCTGCTAGCGTCTGCAGATCAATCCCACTGGGACAATACAGCAAGTTGGTCTACAGGGAAGAACAAAAGATGATGAGCAGTATGTACTTTTAAAGGTTTTAGAATTGTAAAAAAAAGTAGAAAATCCATTCATACCTGGTCAGCGCCTGTGAGGTGAATGAAGCTCTCCAACACTGATGCACTTAATCTATCCATTACATCAATGGCCAGTTCTTCATCTCCCTGAAAGTTTAAGTAAGAAAAAATGAATGCAATTGTGCTTGCACAAAATTATTATTATTTTCTTCCCATGCAAGTTTCAACACATTTTGCTGCTTTCATCATAACAATATTCCACGTAAGCCCAAGAAAATTACCTTGCTAATGCTCAGTGCAGTGTGAAGAGCTCTGACCTCCTTGAGGACATTGACTGCTAGCCTGCGTGTGGCAGGACGGCAGCTACAAAGCACCACCAGTGCCAAACCTTCCACCACATGCAGCACACCTAAAGGAAGATTACGCTCCAAGGACAGAGAACGGCCACTGCTTGAGCTCTGTTAAAAATAACATGTAATTTTTTTTTAAACATGTTTGTCAGGCAACATAAAACCAATGAATACAAACTACACCAGTGATCCAAAAACAGCTTTTTTTCACCAACCTGTGAATCGTGGCTTTTATTGCTGCTCTGCACTGCCTGCTTCCACTGGCTGATTAGCTGTAGAAGCATCTTTACTGCATTGTCCAGCAATGTGGGATGAACATCAGTCACCTCTCTGACTATGAAGTAGACAAAACCTGAGAGTACATCTTCTCGCCATTCTGGGAAATCCAACATCAGGGCTTGAAGAGTAGCAAAGGCAAGGCCACGCAGTTCTTCATCCATGTGGATGGTTAGTCTAGAGGAGGAGAGAGACCCAAAAGGAAGATGGATATTAAAAGACATAATGTGTGCAGCAATGTGTCTGCAGAAAGGTTGGCGGGGGTCAATTACTTGGCTAGAAGCTCTATTAGGTCTTGTCTGCTCATGCCATCTGGTATCAGTCTTGGGATGGCGGCCACACACGTTCGGAATAGATCGATCTTTGGCTTCCTCTCTCCCCTGCCGGACAGACAATTTATGAGAACCTGTTAATAGGTCATACACCACCACTCAAAGTCTATGACTGGGTTAGGGTTTCCAAACCTTTGACTGGAACTCTAGGTCCTACATAACTGCATGGATGGCTATAGGAGAGCATAAAGCTGTTGTTACATACGTGATCATGTCTTCAGGCTCCTTGTTGGACATCTGTACATTAGTCATGCTCATGGAGCGTCCCACTTCCTTGTCCAGGTGTCGCAGGATGTTATCCAAGGCTTTTCGTACTTGTGGGTAGTATAGCGACATCCCTAGAAAAAAGATGGTGGACAGGTTAAAAGCTGCCTCACCTTCATCAAATGTTAACTCTTATTGTGAATGTCAGCTGTTCAAGACTCAAACCCACCTATCACTTTTGCTTCTTCATCAGTGAGGGTGGTGTTGAGGAAGATCTTTTTGACACGCAGGGTGTTGCCAGAGGGCATGATGATCCCTGTGGTAGGCATTGGAGGTTCGCCGTCTTTCTGCTGTAGACTGTCAGCAATAACCAAGAAGGCTCGCAAACCGATATTCATCCTCTGGTTGGGCAGAGAGACAAAGAGGATAAGAGACAACGTACAAAAATTCCCCCATTACCAGAAGCTAAAGTCTTATCTATACTTTACCTCTGGATTGATGGTAAAGGTTTTGTGAGACTTTCCCACACACAGGAGGTCATAGATAATCTCCTTCATAGCAAAGTCCAGTCTTTCCTGTAATAATCAGCAAATCCAAAATCACTAAACAACACCTCATATGTGGTGTGTGCCTAATTCTATTTATTTTGCTGTGACTTTCAAGTATGTCAAAGTTTGTGCTCCAGGCTTACCTGAGCTATGAACTGGATGATCTTGACAAAGATGTTGAGGGGGGTGTCTCTGGGTACCACACTGCGCGAGCCTTTGGGGAAAAGTGCCGAAACGATGCTGAGGAGTCGACTAGCAAGAAGAAATGGGGACATTGTTTTTTAGCTACAAGTATTCTCATACAAAGCCTCTTAGGAAGAGGACAACAGTAGTGAAAAAGACTGTTTGTTGGGTACTCTGCAACTGACCTCTGTGTGACAGTGTTACTCTCACACTTGATCCTAATAATATAGACCCACAGCAGTCTGTAGAGTGACTCTAGTGCAACACGGGACATCTTTGGGTCTTTATTCTGTAGATGTAAAAAAAAAAAAAAAAAAAAGAGAGAGAAGGAAAGAAAGATATAAGCCATTCATTCCATTTTGACACTTTTATTACTCACCTGAGAGAGACCAGTTTGTTGCTGTTGTCTGGAGAAACTTTGATTAAACACATTGTAATGCCAAGGAAGAAACTGATGACAAAATTGTTTTTCAGTCTCTTTGTGAGATTTCTAGTCACAAATTGATATGTGAGCACTGAACGCCCACATTGTCTGATGAGCTTCACGCTTGGAGAAATTTTTAAGGTATAGTCAGCAGCAAAAGGAGGAAAATGCAGTATTACGCTGAGTATAAAGACAGTTACTGTAAGCAATGTAGAGTCATCACCAGAAAATTAACTGGGCAAGCTTTGTAAAATGCAAACATTCAATATTAAATTTAATTGTACATTAGTTAAGTCCTGGAGTACTGCTTGTCCAGTAGATATTTCACACTTTTCTTTCTTCCAACTTGCATCCTACATCAGGTATCTATATTAATGGTATACATTTAAAGGGTCTTTGGTTCTTTAGAGCTACCAGACCGAGAGAATGTGATGTGATTGTAGTGTGAGTGATTTTGCAGTTAATGCCTTCACATTTTTCACATGATTAACATGAAGTTTTATGAATTTGATAAATGGTTTTAGGTGATTATGGCCCACACTTTTCTATAACCCTCACTACATGTCTCATCTCCCATTAGCTTTTCTTAATACACTAAAACTACCAAATTGGTGTATTTTTATTTAAAAACATTTAATCTAATATGGAGATTTCATTTCATTTCTAGTTAAATTAAGAATTCTTTATGCTATTAGTCAAAAGTCGCAAATGTCATACTAAATGGGACAAATGCTTTTGTGATTAAGGTGAAGTGAAACTTCCTGTGGTGCTGGTGTGCAAACAAAATCTGTCACTCTTTTTGTGCAGGTGACTAAAAAGTACTGCTCAGTGTCAGCATTTAATTTTTTTAACAACAAACTCTTGTGATAAGATGCTTTTAAAGCATGTGAATAAAGTTTAATAGCTCTGTACTAAATAACACCAATAAAACAATTTTAAAAACTCTTATACATGCACAACATCATCACCATTTTTTTTCCCACTCAACACCAAAGCTACAAACGACACAACAGCTGACTTTTAAATGTCTTTTACGTTTGTAACATAATCAAGACGCCACAAATCGAGTACAGCCAGTGGGGCAAGTACTCGATTTTGCGTGAAGGGTTGAAAAAGCAACAGTGAGACTACAGTCTCGCTAGATAAACTAAAACCCAACCCAGCAGGCAAACTAAAGGTATCGCTGCTATAATGAATACATCATTAAATGCTGGAATATATTTTTCCTGTCTTTGCCAGACCCTCCGGTAATATATACCAGAGACACATCATTTCTGACATAATGAAATCTTACATTAATATTTAACATAATTAACAACAGGAGTTTGCATTTTATTGCAGCACTACCATGTGTCTACTCTTCCTGCATATGCTGTAACAGCTTGCTTGGTATACATGTGAAAGAAAAAGACGCCATGTTAAACACTGCAACACTGTGGGGCTCATATAGTCATGAACCTGTGATTACATCTGAATCATCCACATATTAAATACGCCTGTTGTCTTTGATATCGTCACCAGTCTGATGACTACTATAATGTGCATTCAAAGTGGTAAAAAGTACACAAATGTTAATAATTAACCAATTTTATAAATGATATGGGTTAGATTTTTGTAAACCCTCTCATCACGCAGAAACACAAAATAATCTCCACCTTTATCAACTTACACTTTATCCATCGACAATTTAAATGCCGTAACAGGTCACGTTAATTTATTAAGAATATAAATAGCATACGATAACTTCCTTTACTTTGGCAATAAGTAAGTGTAGTGTGGTAGATGTCATTTCTAATGCTTTTCTTATCATATAAAAGAAGTACTTTTCCCACTACTGTGCATCTCACCATCCAAAAATGTATCAACACTCAAAATGAAATTATTTAACTACAAAGAGACAAACGCAAAACACCACTGCTCATAAACACAAACCAGCTCACCCACAAAGCCTAAAGCAACAACACAAGCTTCAAGTGTCCCCTTCATTTACTTTTTTCACTGACCAATGCTTCAATGTCACACCAGAGAACGATTAGCCTCTTTTGACAACTGCACTAGCCTACATCGTGATCAGGACCTGGACCGTTAAAAGGAAGGGAGCATCAAGCTAGCCACCGTCACCAGATAACTCACCTGCAGCGTCTCAATCTGCTTTCGGATGCTGTTGTTAGACGGCATCTGGAGCGAGCCAACGTGAAAAAAAAGGTCAAATAACAGGAGACAAAGAATGTAGGGTTTGGGGAGGGACACATGCAAGTTATAAGCAAAAACAAAGACACAAGCCTAAACAGATATGACAAGAGCAGATTAAACTCTCTTTACTCTTGTCAGTGTGACAGTATATAAATCAACATTAACTGAAAAGAAACATAATGAACTGTTCAACATACCACTTGCATGTTGAGTAAAGTAACAGTTCATTTGTATTTGATATATTTAGATTTTATTTATTGTGAAAAAAAGCAAAGTAAAATAAGGTGTGCTGTGGTTTAGAAATCAAACACACAGAGAGGGAAATTACACAGAAAGAAATATACGCAAGGACGGAAAAACAAAAGACAAAAACAAAAAAGAAAAATGCCACAATTTTTTTTCCATTTCACCTATCACCTATAGCAGCAACACCCAATTCAGTTATTCTGCACAAAATCCATGCTTAACAAGTTTTATTTTAACCATGTGGGGTTCATAATTTAAAACAGGGCTGCAAAACTATGGCATAATCTCTGGAAACCTTTATGTGTATTTGTGTATGTGTCACTCCATCATGCATTTACTACATGGAGACATAGAAATAAAGGTAAATAATCTGTATAATTATTCAACCAAGCAACATGAATTCTTGAATTTTCGCTTCAGCGTAGAGACAGAAAACTACCTTGCTCACCTGGTTGAATTTGACTTTTACCGAGTATTCAAATGATGCGATTTGTTAAGTGAAGCAGAGCCCTTACATTTACAACTTTCAAGAGCAGCCACAAGGTTAAAAACACAACCCAGCAAATCACTAAAATCATCACTACAGTCAAACCATAACACAAACCCGCAAGATTATCTCAATCACAGAATCACTATCAACGTTGGGAAAATTACTGATTACAATTTCTCAAACAGAGGAAATGCAAAACAGTCACTCTAGTGAAAGAAAATGCTGGAATGAGATCACTGAAAAGACAGACGGCCATTCGAAACCACTGGATAGCAGTAGAAAGTCACAAAGACGCAAAGTGTAATTTATCCACCGAAAGATCAAACAGTCTCCTCAAAGGACAATCAATGCAGAATGGGAAAGACAGTCATTAAGTCAGGCAGTCAGTCAGTGATTTGGTCAATCTGCCTCTGGGTTGAATGGTCAGAAACAGGAGGAAAATAGGTTTGATCCCTTTGCAATTGGTTTATGAGGAGTGATTAACAGACCTGAGTGAAAACAGCACTTGAGTTAACATATTATGCATTGTGCACTACAGTTTACATTTCATTACAGGTTTACTTTAAATGTACAGCATATAAAAGTGCTAGAGTCTCATCTTTCAAATTAGCTGTAGATGCACAACCAAATACAACAATTTCTGCTTACACATTTGCATTTTGTCCACTTTTGAGTATATATGGTCCATGCATGCTATATACATTAAACAAAAGCTTTAATTTGCTTTACTTTTATATCATCAAATCAAGTGCTATTCCTGTCCAGATCTGGTTTATTGATAATGGAGGGGAAAGTACATTATGATACTGAGACAGAACCACAAAGCACACCCTTGACAACGAAGACAACATCTTCGATCGATATATCAGTATCAGGACACCAAGATTTCGTTTACTTTTGACAGAAATAACCTTTATATCAATTATTTTAAGAAATAAATTGTATGGTTCCTTTGCACTACCATAAAAACACCAGAATATCATTTTCAGACTTGAACTGAATTAGATAATAAAAAATTGTAGTGACTTTAAAATACCTTAATATAAATCTACTGTTGAATGCAACCTTTGTGAAATGAACTGCACTGTAAAGGATGATGCTAACATTACCTTGAGGTGTGAGAGGCAATTTTGCAGGAAGATGTGCCAGTTGTTGAGAAAGAACTGCTTCTGACTGACACACAGCAAGCATGTCACCAGGGGATACAGAGCCTGGGGAGAAAGACGGTGTCAGAATCAAAATAAAGTGGTTTTCTCACGAGGACTGAATTTTTTATATGCGCTTCTGATCTGAAAACAAAAAGCCTCCCACACTAAAGACAGACCAAAAGCAAAGACAGTATCACAAGCTGAGACCAAAAGATCTATTTATCGCAGTCAGCACAATACTAAAACTGCTGGAAGCATCATCAACATAACGCATTACATTAGATAGGGATGAAAAAAACAAAAAAACAAAACAGAAATTCAAGGCATATCTTGCCTTTATAACAGCAAATATAATGGACAAAGGGGAGAGACTGTATTAATTTATTTTAAACATAACATTATCTGGATGATAATCTCAGACTTTGTGGACTGCGGGCAAAATAATGGTGTTTACAAAATAAAGGAAGAGTAAGAGACAAAAAGAAAAGGAAGTGTTAAAAAATTTGAAGTAAACAGGGTCAGGGCTGAAGAGGAAGAGAGGAAAAGAATGGATGTGTGTGTTATTACCAAAGAGTGCTTCTTTCTAGAACTAAGGTCAAATGTTGTCTGGTAGAGCATCTCCACAAAGGTTTTTAAGCATGGCACGTTGACTTCATTTTTCACCGCCTGGAGGATGAACCGAACATTAGTTTGGCAAAATGAGATTCAGACTTCATGTTTACACAGTAGAAAATTAGACAATGTTTTGCTGGTT
>VUQG01017148.1:11154-56656 GCA_015106755.1 Etia nguti
ACTCACCGCAGCGACGGGGATGAGAATCTCGACAAAAAGGCCAGCAAGAGCGTGCTTTATGTCTTTATCCTTCACCTCCAGGAAATACTGGGCACATTCCTAGGAAGGATACCAAGGGCATGCATGTAAACAAGAATGCAGCGGAAACAAACTAGCCAAACATCATGCAGACCTGTCATTACACTCCATTTACATGAGTTAAGTAGAAAATTTAAAAAAAAAAAAAAAAAAAAAAAAAAAAAAAAAAAAAAAAAACATAAAAAAAAAAAGGTCTGGACCCAAGCAAAATATATACACAGACCTAACCAGTGTGATAAGAAATGCAGTGATCAGACAATATAATTGGGTAAAAGATCCTATGCAAACAGAGTAAAGGACATAAACCATAGCATGTTCCATTAACACAGTAGGAAATTATGGTAATGGTAAGAGGGAACAGCAAGTGATTTTTTTCCCCAACCACTGTATAAAGATTAATGAAAAAGCTAGTGCTCCATTCACAGCTCCTAGCAAAGCCTGAAATACATTTACACTCAATTCTTGGCAGACCTCACCTCTGATCGTTACTCATTTAGCTATATGAGCCATTGCTACAGAGAGCTGCTGAGTTTGAACAAAGGGGCAGCAGTTTAAAAAAAAACAAAAAAAAACATCTGGTACAATTCTGCAAACGCATGTAAGTTACACTTGAAGGTACACTCTGCATAAATAGTATTATTTACCTGCATAAACTGAAACGAAGCCTCAAAATCCTCCACAGGATACATTTTAACCCGAAAGAACTTCATGCCCATGATGAGACTTATAATGCTTTGGACTACATGAGGACTCTGCTCTTTTTGCCTGAGCTCCTTCAGTTCTGTGATGAACTTCTTCCTCACTGCCTGGAACCTGAGCACAGAGGCAGCGATATATTAGCACTTACAAAAACCCTACTAACAACAGTTTGTACGCGGTAACGTAGGGATGTGTGTGACTAGTTTAAACACAGACATTTAAACATTACTGCCCTTGCTAAGATGTCAACAGAACTGCTAGGAAAATTATTCATATTTTATTTATGTACAACGTCAGTTAAAGCCAGATGTTAGATCTAACATGTTACTCAACACATGCTGCTGCAGATAGCAGCACTCCTCTCTTTCTCTCTTTGTGACAGGAAGTTGTGAACAAGAAAGGTGGAAAATAACATGACTAACCAACACGTTTCTGCGGTACTTGATCAAAAAAAACGAACAATGAACAGTTGTATGTGAGCTGTGTTGAGTAAACTGGCATATAACCATACGACCAAAGCTATGCGTAACCATATTCTGCACGAACGCGTGGACATTAAACTAAATGGAAAGATGGCTGATGGTGCTAGCTAACAGCTCCACTGGGCAAACTACTCTCACGATGTATATAGGCAACATTCTGCCTGGCAATGCACATTTAAATTTAATTACTAAAGAATGTAATTAAATGGTTTTAATTGTTCTAAGATTCAGTTGCAATATTTGTACAAACAAATGTAACCCCATCTATTACACTGTGCTGAATTCAGACCATTTTTTTGTGAGAGAAACGTCAAAAGCTGTAAACAATTTGTCCAGTCTTACGCTTAAAGGCACAGTTCAGCTTACTCACTTTGACTGTGTAAGAACCCCTATAACCTCAGCGTACAGGTCTGCAATGATGTGCACGTTGCCAGTGTTGGGTCCACAGTACCTGTAAATGAATAAAGCATATGGCATCAAGTCAAACAACTGCTGAATTATTTAACATACATCAAAAAACTATTCACACAACAACAGAAGCACTTAAAGTAACTGTGTTTACTTGAGGTTGACTCAAGATGCTGAACAAGAGCTACTTGTGCTACTTGTTTAAATGCAAATAATGAGCATTGAGCCAGTCTGTTCAAACAGACATAAATAAATGACTGACTCCCTACTGCAAAGCCAAAGAGGGTATATTCATCAGCACTTTTTAGTCTGGTCTCATTCATCTGTGTCACTTCTCTGTCTGGAGTTTGATGCTTACTTACCCCTCTTTGTGTTTAAAGTGCTTGAATGCCAGGTTTAGGACTTCGTGTACCAAAACATCTGGCACTGGATGAAGAGGAATCTGTGACGTAAACACGGAATCATTAGTCTTATTAGAAGCATTGATGGTTCTCATTTGCTACCATTCATTACTCTCCCTTCAGGAGCAAAGCCAAGGACAACTCTGCCCTGGTCTCTAGAGATTGGCTCTTAGTTCAGAATGCTGCTCAATTCTCGACAGTCCACTTTAGAAACACACTCAGCTGGGAGTTGGTATGTTGCCACTGAATTTATTAACTTTGTGCTCCCTAGTGGGAAAGCCTTGAATAGCTACACTGTAGTTCACTTTTCTACCATAACTTAAACAATACAAATTATATAATAGTACTGACATGTTAGTCTGCAAATCACTGATGGAAAAAAATCAGGAAAAAAGTACAGCAATTCAAACTGTCTCATAAATGATGACACCAGTAGTTAATACTGTGGACCTATTCCGTTCATTTCCCATTCGTTCCATATTCTTATTCTTGGACTTCACTAGAGCAGCTTTGCATGCTTCACAGGTTTATTTGCATTACCAAGGGGCCCTAGTGCTGCCCCTCAGTTCATCCTTAGTATGAAACAAGCTGAAACAAGCCTTTCCCTTTAATGGCTCAGTCACACTAGAATAAAAATACGATTGCAACCTCTTCACGACTAGGAAAAACATTGGTGGTTTTGTTGCCATCAGTAACCAATTGCAATTAGCTAAAGCAACCAACCGATTGCCCAGGCTGAGCGTGCGACCCCTTGGGAGAATACTTTCGATTGCAAGGTGATTGTACAGGTCCCTTGGTACGCGGCCACTCAGACTGATTGCAATTGCTCCATAGATTTGCAAATAACTGTGGCCTAATTTATAAACACAGACAGACAACATGCTCCAATCAATCTGAGTCAATCTAAGCTGATCTTGTCTGGAATCTGTCTCTTTTACCAGATGGCTGCCAACTGGTTGCAAACTGGTTGTATTCTGGTTATATTCTTATATGTAAAGCAGGGCTGCCAAGCGCTTACCTCATTTTGCAGTTAAACTGCCAATACTGACTGTGAGTAGTTAACGTGAATTTCTGTGCGTGTTATATGCAACAAATTGACGATTTTCACAGATTCATTCCAATTAATTGCAATATTATCACTAAAAGATTATGTGTAATTGCCAGCTTGCCCACATTCAAATTGCAATCTGATAGCAGACTGACTCCATCTTATTGCCATTTTATCAAAACATGTTAGTCAAACAATAAAGTTGTTCCTCATACTAAAGTGTTGCTGGGGCTTTAATCTCTTTAGAATTTTACTCTTCCACCTTGGAAATTTGTGAAGTTTTGCCAAAAACCTCTCTTCTGTTTCTCATTGTGCTTTATCATAATATTGTTGTGTCGAAGATAGCAACTGACCGAGTGGTTGCAGACTTGGTCCCCGTCTGTGAAGCAACCATTTGTCACAATAATCTTCTCCAACCAGTGTTTTTTCTAGTGTGACTTTACCATAAGCTAACTTTCTTCTGATTTGCTGCTAATCTCAAATAAAGGGTTTGAACAGCAGAGCCAGAGCCAAGAGTATGAATAACTGTCTAAAACCAAGTGTTGTAGTACATAAGGAAAAGCTGCTTATAAGGGCAGAGAATAAGGAAAACATATCTGATTAACCAAACAACTGAGTGCAACAAAAAGGTGGACAAGTGTACCAGCTATTTATGTAATAAAGCTGTACTTCATAAATCAATTACAGTGACAAGTCTTTAACTGCACAGGAAATGCATATCTGATCTACAGAACATATATCCAAAGTAACAAAATAATCAGTAATAACACACATAAGGCAGTTCTACATGCAGTAAAAATATACTGTATGATACAGCGTATTACTGTAGCAGAGGTAATCACATTCTCAACCACTCACTAGTTACCAGGATAAGATCATGTCAACATCAGGTCAAATGGGTGCACTGTACTTCTCCTTCCATATGTAAACATTCATGAGTCTGACTGGCAAATTGTTTTTAAAGGCAGTGTAAATCATTAAACACAGAGTGTCAGGTAACTTACCTGTTTTAGAACTTCCACTGAAACTAAACAAAAAATGAAATCTATGGCTAAGTCCCGACGCTCCAGAAGGTAATCTTTGTCCCGGTGCTGTTCATCTCTGCAAAGCAGGAAATATAATAAGTCAACAAAGATAACCCTAAATAATCATTTTTGCCCATAATCTTTTTGTTCAAGAGAAGAACGTTAAGAATGAATGAAACAATAATAAGTATCTCACCCTTTAGACTTAGTACTCGAGCGAGGCCTGTACTCATAAGACTCGTCCTCTGTGCCACTCTGCCGCCGGTACCAGTCAAACAGTGTGCGCAATAGGGAGGGCAAACAGTGTTCTGCTATTGAGCTCATAGAGCTTATTAACTGGAAAACAACAACATGCTTGTTAAAACAGCAGGCTATTCCAACTAAAACTACACAAAAATCAGCATTTTCACAATTTTAAAATTTAATCCTATACAAATTACAGTATGTGTGTAGAGAAGGCTGCCCCACAAGCAGTACTTATAACTAATGAGGAGCATTTAGGGTGAGTACAGAACACTAGTCTTAACTAAATTTCAGGGCTTTATTTAGGTATGTGACATATGACATAAACTTTTTGTTATTTTCTGGCATAATGAACCTATCAGCATTTAAAGTGCAAACAGAGAGTGTAAGTGTCTAAGTCATAGTGCAGTGAGAGGAGAGATGCAAAACACTCCGTGGCTTTTTTAAATGCAATATCAAATTACATCACTAAAAAACAAAGTAGCAAATTGAAAGGATTCCAAGATGGCACACATGCTTCTGAGGTGTTTATGTCTAAGACCACAATAACTTGCAGATCTCAGCACTGTGATTGCATCAGTAATAATGTGAGCTGGTGCCTTCTGCCTCTGCATTAACAGGTCAGTACGCATTAACAAATTAAGAGTAAATGCACATTTGTGTGTTTAAGGTTCAGCACAGCGTGATGGGGAGGGTGGTTGGATGACAAATGCCATGCAGGAGAGTTATGCAATTCCTCTCTCTGCCCTTATGGTGCCAGGCAGATACACTCCAGCACCCGATGCTGATTTACTGCTGAGGATGACACAGCGTTTCTACACTCTCACTTTGGCGCTCTCTATACCCATTTTCTCTCCCTCACCCACAATGGCGACAGCTGGATCTATACCACCATATCCTCATTGGCTTTGTGTTGTGCTGAACAAAGCATTCTGTAGCAGGCGGGCCTATTGTATATAGTCCTGCACCAGCTACAGATGAGGGACAGACGAGCCATTGAATGAAGCATTGATTGGGTAGAGCTGGCGTTTTAAACACAGTGCGCGCACACACACGCACACACGCACACACAGACAGAGGTGTGACTGTTGTTGGTCCAAGTAGGAAATGAAACTGTCACACTCATAAATGAATCCATGATGTAATCTTTACTATGGCCGAACTGACCTGGTCAAACTGTGGGTCTTCTCCTCTCTGGAGGGATCGGGACAGGGGTTTCTCCTGTTAAAGTATTGGAGAGAAAGAGAGAGAACGGGAATTATTGTCTGACGAGCCCAGCAGGGATACTTTTGTTAACAGCATGATAGCAGATTGCTTAGCCCACTATTCAGCTAATGAACCACACTAAAACTCTTGACAGCAAAGTTAAGACTTGAGGCTACAATATTAACCTCATTAACCTGACAGCAACCCAATGTAAAAGACAGGAAATTTATAACAATGCCGTTGCTCATTTACAATAACATTTGCCTGACAGTGAAAGACTTGGCAGTAGGTTGGAAAAGAGAAGAGGCTGACTCAGCAGTATATTGCATCACGTGTTGTGCATTGAATTTCCTTTCCTGTATTTCTTTACATCATCTTTCACCCCCTGTGGACTCACCAGCGGTTCAGCCATCACCATCTCGATCTTCTTCTCAGCCAGCACAGCAAACTCAGCAAATAGACTCTTGATGACAAACTCCCCGGGCTTGAGCTCAGGGTCAATGGTGATGCTCGACATGGCGGCGATGTTGTGTTTCTCCCACGAGAGGGGAGTCACCGAGGAGGGTGCACGGCGTCTACTCACACTGCTGCTGACTGGTGCAGAAGCTGCAGAGATGCCAGAGGGTAGAGGTTAGGAAATAATACAGTGAGAGTCAAAGCAGCAGGGTCATGTTAAGAACAAAACTCTTGGAAAAATGCAAGGTCATACGCTCGTTCTAATCCAAACACAAGCTCAGACGTTTCCTAAAGAGGTAAAATGACTGAAGTGATGAGAGAGCAATTGCAGCACCGACTAGAACAAACATACAATTTCCATTTGAATCGTGTCTGTTTTTATAAAGCTCATTTTCTAAACTCATACTGCACGTAATGGGTTCAAATCACCTGAAAAAGCAAACATGGGGATAATAATAATAATTCCTATTAGAGCCATGTCATTAGTTATCGTAATCTTAAAAAAACCCTAAATATTTTGTTTTCTAAATCTAGAATATTACACGCCAGCTCTTTCTGCTAAATTAGTCTGAAATGACTATACCTTTTTTATACTTTTTACATTTATTTATGAATCTACTTCTCTATTTGTGATCAAAGGGAGCACACTGGCTACACACGACAACTTTAAGGAATAGTCTGATTGGGAAATATCCTGTTTTACTTTCTGCCAAGACATTAGATAAGGCAGTTGATAGCACGCTCATATTTGTATGATAAACACGAAGCTGTATCAGCAGAAGATTAGCTAATGTTTTTACAAATACCAGAAAAGAGCTAAGTAGCCATCTCTTGCTTTTGTTCAGAGGTAGCGAAATTCACAAACCAGGACAAAAAAATGCTATCTAGCTCATTTTATTCACACATGCTGAAATGATAAAATCATTGTCTGGGTAGTTATTTGTCAGACCAGCTCTACCTTGACTTGTTCAACAGAGGGACGCAAGGTGTTTCTACTTTTTTGTGATAGGTTAAACCAAGTGAGTGGTATAAATTCTTCTTTTGTAGCACAGCAAGTCCATAAGCAAATTCTGTCAATGTTTCATTAACACTACACCCATCTGCTTTTTAACTTTTATTACCACACCAAAGCCTTAACCTGTTAAAATACAGATTTGTAGCTCTATATAAAAACAAAAAAACAAAATCAGTATATTCCAAATATTTGCCACCACTCAGATTAAAATAGTTACAGTTAATACTGAAAATACAAAGCCAGTAATGGTATTAAAAAAAAAAAAGTCAGAGGGATGACTTTGATTTCCTGCCTCTTGCTGTGCAATAAAATTTATCAGAGTGCTTACAGGATTTCGTAAACTTCATGTTGATTGTAAGCAATGCAACAGATTTTAAAGATACAACAGCAGAGTTTTTTCAATACATAGATAGAAGATAGATGGCCTGCTATATATTTACCAAAATACTGACCTTTAAATGTTTTTTTAAAGGCAAAACTAAATACATTATAGTGTTATCTGATAGTACAGTGGTGTTCTCCACATTTCTACGGGATTCTTTCAGTAGACCATCTTTCCTGAAACACATTTGACTAGAGTCACTTGGAAAACCGAGGGCACTCTGCTGGTTTGCATGTGGCACAGAACATTTGGTTCTCCTATTCAAATGTAATAAGCAAATCTTTAGGAGAGTCTTAAGCTATGGCTGAAAAGCTAGAGCATGGATACACTTCTATTTTTGCCAGACAGGCAAAAATAGAAGTGTATCCATGCTGAATGCAAATCCTACATACAATAAGAAGAAATAACCACAAATCTCAAATTCAAAAGCAACAGGTTCAGATTATGTTTCATTTGACATAAAAAAAAAATCAAATGCACTAAAAGGTCTTAACAATCTCTATAAAAGGAACATTCAGTGGTGTTTAAGATTTATGCAACTACTGGGACACAACTTCCAGTCTAGTCTTCAATGATCTCAGCCAAGTGTACAGTCGACTTAGCTGCTTTCCCTCCCAAGAAAGGCCTTGTTCTTTCTCTTCCTGGTTATGGTTATAGATATGCCCACTGATCTTGATGCTAAATCGCCAAGAGACTGATTCACTTCATAGAATAACGACTGTGGTTTTCAAATTACTCTTATACTGCAACATAGGTAACCAAAATGTTAAAGTATGCAGCCACCAAACACTACTACACTGCTGAATAAAACATACTACTTTTAGTCACATTTGCAATCATTGAGAACTTATTTATTAACCTGCTACACCTATTTCTTTTGCAAGAATGCAGTACATTTTTTGACGGTGAAAAAAGCAAAACTTCCAGAGAAAATCTTTAGGGAGTACAGGTAGACATCACTCAGATGTCTCGCCAACGAGTTCCTCATTACTTGTACCGAAACCAACTCCACCACCTTGAAGTGCAAGTAGTGATAGCAGTCCCTGTTCTGCTCTGGGTTTGGTATAAAACCACATGAACAAAGTTCCCACCGATTGCAGATGTTTGTTAGAGAGGCCACCAAAACAAACAAAAATCATCATTGACTGCTGGGATGTAAATTTTGAAAGAATATGGCTCTATAATCACTTTATCTCAATTATCCTGTCTTAATTATCCGAAAATTAAACTTGACTAAAGGAAAGGATTTGAATTATATCAAAAAACTGCCACAACAGAGAAAAAGTCTGCACGGGAAGTGCTGGAACTACCTGGTAAATAAGAGGAAGGTGATTCACTGATGGGGAAAAAAAGTGAAGGGGAGTTGCAAAAATATATTATCCATGCCAAGAGAGCCACTGACGTTACATACAATGTAAGTTCAAACAACATCAATCTCCAACTTTCTGTGCCTCTAAGTGACTACCTATACAAAGTTGTACTGGCTGCAAAAGCAAAGTCTTTAATTCACATTTACATGTATCATTTACTAAACAAAAATATAAGGCAAATGTAGTTCACGTCAGTAGAAGGACCACTTTCCATCACATAGTGTAAAGAGATGTGTTGTAAACCAGAATCTGCAACCACCACTCAATGAACTGAGATTCCCAGTGTTTGCGTGTATGTACGTGTCTGACACAAACTCCTTTCAGGTTGATCAAAAGAGGATTAAAAGGTGGGAGTAACTTGAGGTATGCAACAATGTGCAGGTGTGATAGTGAGCACTCATGGACGTAAACAAGCCTGCATTTTAAGCCCTCAACTTTTGCTTTCTTAAAAAAAAAAAAAGGAAAAAAAAAAAAGAAAAGAACAAAAACACTATAAAACTTAATAACCGTCTTTTTTAAGTGCAAATGAAAGCCAGTAGGTAGAAGAGTCAGTGTAGTAGTATTGTGGTCATGCTGTCCAGCAGCACAGAGAGTCTTTCAAACATTTCCCTCTTTGTTTACTGTGCTTCACCAACACCCCCAGTGATGTAACACAGCTCGCTCCTAATAGCCAATCAGTGTTGCGTCCTTTACCCCCCCTCCATCCTTTTCGCTCCCACCCCGGTCTAACTGGATTGTGTATACTCCAACAGTGTACTTTTCCAGTCAATGAAAAAACAAAGCAAGGCATCCTTTTTTGGGCCAAGTGTCTGCATTGCTCCTCCCCCCTCTCATTCTTTCTCCCTAGGACATGCCAGTCATTAGCAGGATGCCAGGCTATGACTCTCTGCTAAAACCAACCAAAGCACAAATCATAGCAGAGAAATGGAACGAAAAACAAACAAACCCCCAAACTATACAGTTGTTTACAAACTCCTCCAAAATTTAGGCTGACTGAAAGTTTATTAACTGAGTTTTTGACTAGGGTAAGAGCCAAAGAGTAAGTGCATTGTGATTAATGTATCTATTATTACTATTCAACTTTGATAGTGAGTAAACTGAATGAACTACCTTGTTGATTTGATTACCGCAGCTGTCTGAGCTCTCCAGCTTTTACCTCCTTTGGCTTTATTGCTCTTCACTGCAAGTTGGCTGACTTCAGATTAGTTTACACTGCTATTACAAGAAGCAATGAAAGTATTTTAACAAAACATGGACATTTAGTGATCACATATTGCAAGAGGAAGCAATACAATAAATTACTTTATTAGTATTTTGTCACACCCTTTGCCCCGAAGTCCTGTTTCACTTCTCATTCAAAGCCAAATTTCACTTCTGGCATGTCTAACGTGCAAAGCAGTCCAATTTTAGCACCTGCATGTTTAAATGGTAATCACTGGAGAGAAGGGGGGAAGCAATACAATATTGTAGTATTAGTAGCATTGACCCACATGTATATTCCATATCTCATTTGCATGCAAATAAGTTATTTTAAATGAATATTCAACACTTGATGGTTTTGCAATTCCATATTTAAAAACTAATGGACAATCTCACAGGTCTTACTTAAGTTTAGTTTACTGCTTTAGTTTACTACCAAAGTTACATAAGTGAACTCTGGTATCTCAGTTTCTAAGAACATTATTATCTCAGGGTTAGACAGTATTGCAGTTACACTTCTAATACGGAGAAATGCTGCATTTCTGCTAAAACGCTGCATCAGAAAATGCTCAGCATGTTTTGCTGTGTGAGGCCTATAAAAAGTGCTTAAGAAATTGAGCACCCCGCAGGATTACACAACTATTACACCAGTGACTCCACCTTGTCACAGTTAAAAAAAAAAGCCCTCCCAAACGCCTGCTCATGCACACTGGCAGGACAACCAGAAACAACAGCACAAACACACACACATACGGTTGGAATGCAGAGCTGAGGGTGCGTCCTTTTTTTTTTTTGAAACAGAGACAAAAGACTTACTGCTAGGGTTTATGTGGTGTGGCAGTGCCAGTTCTGCTATTATGTCTCAACATGCTTTGTTTTTAACAAGTTATTACTGGTGTACTCTTCACTATTATACCTTAAATGTATTACCAGAAGCTGGGGAGACATCATTTAGAAAGAGATTAATTGAGAAACCACTGATGGCACGTTCAATCGTGAATGAGCAATATTTGGCAATTAAAGGCCAAACTTTGATTTCATTGAATGTTTTAATAAAATTATTACTGGATGTTATAATGGAGAAAGCATCACACATGCATTTAACTTAGAAGCCCTTTTCGTTTGAAGATGAAGAACTGACAACAAGTACAGAATTGGGAATAGAATAGCAAAGGCAGAAAGTAGTTAAAAAGGGATAAATGGAACAAAGCTGTTTACTCAACAGGTGGATGTTTTACTCCAGAGCCTTGTATTTCTCTGTGTCCTCACATACTTAAAATATCTTGTGTTACTTACTTGTAAATTAAGTAACACAAGATATACAACTGTGTTTAAGGGTAACAGCCCCAGTAAAATGCATTATAAACTCTCATTTTCAAATACAAATTATTTTAGGGATAAAGAAACCAACCTCCTATAGTACATTATATAAAATATATAATTCTTCAAGTATTTTTCAAATACTTTTTTTAATATAAAAGTCCTTGAGTATTTGCTACCTTCAGGGAGAGGATTGAGACTTCCTGCAAATGTGTCTGGCTGGATGTTTACCATTCTTACATATTTCAAGGGGGGGAAACAGTTACCAAGGTCAAACAATAACTGCTACGTGTTTCATGAAAAATTTGTGTTGTGATCACTGCAACCATACTCTCCTCTATTTCATAAATGACATATCCGTTTCAGGGTTAGGGGGTTCAAGCCTCTCCCATCACATACTGGGTGAGGAGCAGGGTAAATGCTGAGCAGGTCACTAGTATAAAGACATTCAGATCCATGGAACATTTATTTGGTTAACCTGCAAATCTTCAGACTGTCTGACAGAATAAGAGCACCTGCAGCACTTCTGATGCAGACTCAGAGAAAACATGCAAGGTTGACAAAAGAAAAGGCTCTTGAAATAACACTCTGCTATGTTAAAGGGGGACATGTTTCTTTTCACAGCCAATGAAAACAGTTAGACTTTGTGCATTCTACTTTTTACAGATATAATGCTTTTTTTTTCTCCTCAGGCAACAAAACCCCTTAACTCTGCAGTGCATTTGTGACACTTTCCAAATAAATAACTTTATACATAATTTTAAAGATAGGTCATTTCAACAAATTTTGGATGCTGCTGATACAAGTTTGCATTCTAGAAATTTAAATAGCAAACTTTTACCTACTAGACTAAAATGACTGTGGTATAATCCAAATTGTGCAAAATAAAACACATCAATTATGCTAAAAGCACTAGATTGTATATCTCCTGGCACATGGTGATCTAAATGGCTGGCTAAATCCTCAAATATACAGTCATTGAAGTAGGGTGTAGCACATCTGTTCATGTTCACTGACGCTTAATATGCAAATTTCTTGGTGACTGGCTGAGGCACTCTTTGTTTTTAGGCAGTATGCCTTTGCCATAATACATGCATAATACATAATACACGGAATCCTGACTTGCAGAAATGGCTCCCAACATAACTAGAAAACAATTTTTAAAAAAATCAAAAACTGTGATATTCTAATGCATCGAAAATTGTAAAATGAATTTAGCTGGCATGCTGATCAAAATACTTAACTGAAGTCAGTATTTTGTAACCACATTGCACGTATCTGAAAACAATATCAAAACAGACAAATTCCACTATGGGTGTGAGTGGCACAGAGAAACACAGGTAATGTATTAGCATATACAGTACTTAAAAAAAAAAGTGTATGGCCCTATAATCAGTCTCAGTCTTTTCCTCATTTGATAATATAAATAGAGGCAATGCCATTTAGCATCTGTTACTGAAAATTTGATAAATAATGCAAAAATCAATCATTTATGTCCAAACCTGAATGATGCAAATCCAAATTTAAATTTTAACCAAAACAGAATAAGTCAGGTGATTAGAGCCCAGCAGATAAGCCTTTGAAGAGGGTCTAACTACTCCTCTTTTAGACAAAAGGAACAGTGGCTCAGAGGTTGAGAGGTTGAATGGCTGAGTTAAAGCAGTCTCTGCAAACACCTTTTTGTTGACGAATAATTGTATTGCAGCCTATGGGTTGTCTTTTGTGCACTCAAGGTGAACTGTCAAACTGCATAAACACAATGAAACTACACAAGAGTTATATACGTGTTACTAACGTAACTAAAAGAGGTTCGTGAATCAGCATTAGAGTGCAGTTTAGTACTTGAGTTCTTTGTCTATCCCTACCATTTTAATGGGACTGGATAGACAATATCTTTTTGATTCCTGATATATTATGGGCTGCATGGGAAGCTAATAATAGGAGGCAACCAGAAGACAGATCAATAGTAGAGAAACATTAGCTGGCCCAGAGGAAGGGAAGAAGAGGATAGCGAAACTAGGAGGACGGGGAACAGAGAAGCTAGGGGAGCACTCCTAAGCAAGTGCTTAACATAGCAATTTGGATATTAAAATCAGGGGTGCGTCAGCCGCACTTTAGTATTGGTGAATTTGCTTTGATGGCTCCGGTGACATGCACTGATGTCAGCTGCTGATAATTAGCTGTTGTGTCTCATAAATTTAGCAGTCCTTAAATCCTTGTGTTTTGAGTTCAATTTCATAAACTTGCATGATTGAATTTGTGGTCCTTCAAAGATGAGAAAGAGTGATGAAGAGATAAAACATTTTAAAACAAGGTTTCTTTGTTCCCTTGGCACAGATGTGGGGGGAAAAACAAAAATATCTATATCTATATTGACTGTTACGCAAACTGTTAACAACAGCCAGCCAAATAATTATATTAACATTGATAGTGTATCTATCCAAAATGTAAAGTAAATGTAAACAGTAAATCCGGATAACAAGTTGATAAATACGGAAAAAGTAAAAGAAAGTTAGACAACCTCTTCAAAAGAACAGAGGGAATACTTCATGTCCATCTGTGTTATGTATCAGTAGATGCTCATCAATAGAAACATTATCTTTGGGACATCCAGGAGCCAGCAGAATGATGATGAGTGCAGGAAGAAGGGCACTCTGCTGAATGAAGACTTTAATTGCACCCACCTGCATACACATCAAACAAGGCTGACTGCACTAAACATAATCAGTCATTTTGACAACTCCACTAATGGCCACCTTTCTTATACAGGAAGGAGATATAAGAAATCCACGCATGGAATGCACACAGACATGTACAATGCTGCACAGGCTCTGCTGGCTGCGTGTGGCAGATAAGTCTGGTGGCAGTAAGTGCGGTATGTAAACATTTGTGCAAGCTTGGAAAGATACTCACAGCTGCTACTCCAAGACTTGAGGAGAGATTTGATGCTGATCTCAAAGAAGACAGAATCCTGCAGGCTCAGCATGGTAGCTCCCAAAAGTTAAGCTTCCCCAGAAGGCACAAATTTTATAGGTTTCCTTTCACCTTTATTTCCGAAAAGCCAAACATTCCACTCTTCTCAAAAATAAACACCTTGCACTTATCAAACTTGCAGACTCCACCGGCAGGAGCTGAGTACTAGCCTCCACAGGTGCTAGTTAAAGGCAGCATCCTGAACAACAGTGCGAGCAGATGCTGACGGGAAACCCAAGAAGCACTACCACTTTTTCGCTTTTGCCACCCAGTTAGCTGAAAGTAAAAGTGATCAGAAAGAAGAAGGGAGAGAGCGCACAGCCTGGCTAGTTAGAGAAGTATTCCACCCCAGAGCCTGCTGCCCACTTGCCAGTCCACAGAGTCCCTCATCCCCATTTCAGCACAGAAAAATCCAGAAAGCCGAAGGACAAAACTGCATGAGAACTTTTGTTCCTGAAATGAGGGAAAACAGCAGCAGAACAGTACGCGATAGAAGTCTTAACAATGTGCGGTAATATTCCTTCTCCCCTTCTCTTCCTGTGTGTGTGTGTGTGTGTGTGTGTGTGTGCGCGCGCAAGTGTGTGTGCCAGTCCTAGCCCGCTAGCACCGTCAGCCACCCTCCTCCTCCTCCTGCCCCAAATGCTCTCTCCCTCCCTGTTCGCTCATGGCCAGCCCCTCCTCTTCTGAGTGAGCTCTTGTTCTTTTACCGATGCCTGCTCTTTTCTCTCAGAGTGAGAGAGCTGGAGAGAGCTTGTTTCAACAGCAAACAGGGAGGGCGGGAGCAGTGCGTGGGGGTGGGTGATGTCATCAAAATGCTGCGAGTGTTCCCTGGCCGTGGTTCAGTAATGCATACGCATGTCAGAGCTGCTACTGTGCTGCCTCTCCGCTAGCCTATCAAAGCAATACTTCCTGTAAGCTCCAAAGCAATACTGATGCGTCATTCCGAACTGCAGTAGGAGGGAAGGGAAAGAATGGGAGGTGGATGAGGGAAAGGAAAGAGGAAGGATAGATTGAACACACCTTAACTAGTCAAGCAAAATAATAAAAATATGTTCCTAAATTAACATTAAATTTATATTTCACCTTTCAAAACAAGAATATATAAAATGTAATGCAACTCACTACAACAAAGTGACACAGATAAATGACTGGCTACCTGTTTTCTTTGTCAGATCATTGCATTATAGTGATCGAAACTAATCTTTTTGCTAAGCTAACTGCTCACACCCACTGGAATCATAGGCATTACATCACTGCTCTGTCTGAAAGCTACCAGGCATAGTAACACACAGAATGATACACAAACACACAACACACCCCATTAGTAAGAAAACAGCCCATTGTTTTTGCGTCAATGTGAAAGACACACGCACACGATTCAGCTGATATTTTAATCTTGCATTGACGCTAGTTATTCCTGCCCTGGCAGAGACTTTAACACTGATCCACATGACATCAAGCAATTTGTAGTCAAGCACAGGATTAAGTTTGTTACCAAAATATTCTGAAGGGAAAAGCAATGGGAAAGCTGCAAAAGACAAATGTTCTTTGTCTTCTTTTAGTTTAGTCTTCATTTCTCTCTCGCCCTCAGTCTCTCCCTCTGTCACATGTCCTCCACTACACAAGTTATGCAAAGTGAGGCAGAGCTCATTGCAAACAAACAACACAAGCAGATGCTTTGTCAAGCCCTGGCTGGTGCTACCCCGACGCAGGCTTCCACTGTGAAACTCTGCCTTGTAATACACAAACAGATTGTTTACAGTACCACTGCAAATTTGCAGTAATCACGCGGTTTTATTTTAAGCCTTAAATCTGAACTTCTATGAGTCATGTTTAATCTTTCCTAGAGTTACATTAAAAGCAAGATACTGCCCGTTTGTCTGTTCAAATCTGACTAACTGCATTTCCCAAAATGTCAAAGTATTACGTATGTGTCTATTTTACTGACCTAAAACTCCCCAAGAATATACTCATGCAGCAGCTTTACTGTGACTAATGGCCACAACTGGAGATGTAAAGCCATATATAGAAGTCTGTGAAGCAGAGTCTGATACTGAATGAGAAGGGGAACAGCTTGCTGTTGCACAATTCAGAGATCAGCAGGATGTTTCGATATAACAGACAGTCTCCAAGTAATGGAGTAAAAGTTGTTTTTTTGTTGTTGTTGGGGTTTTTTTTGCTAAGACGTCACTAGATTACCTGTAGCCTTAAATAAATTAATTTAATGAGGAAATGAAACTCTTGAGATTAAGAATTTCTTTTGTGAGTGTCCTGGGTCATGTCAGGAAACATGAGCCGACCGCATTTTTCAATGGGGAAAAAAAAAAACCAAGAGTGAAGCCAAGCATGCACAGGGGCAACATGCAACAGAGAAGGGCTCTACCCTGAGTTTGAATCCAGGACCCTCTTACTATGGGGCAACATTTAGAGATGTACATTTAATCTAGATTTATACTCAGATGCAGTAACGATTTGCACAAAGTTATAAATTTAAAGCTATAAATGAGATATTTGTCTTTTCTTATAAATCTTTACCATTGTAAACTTTGTCCCCATTCTCCATCCTCAAGGCCAAGGCAACAGATAAACTAAAGCAGTAAAAGTAAAGAACCACCAAAAGCACACCTACATCCCAAAGATTTTTCTAGCTTGTTTTCTACAATTGTAGCATTTTAAAATTGTTGTTGTTTTTTTTAATCTTTGGTCTACCTTTTTTCTACCTAACACAAATGCAATAAGTAACAACACAGAGGGTGGATAGCTGAATAGTTTTAGGGATCAGTCAAGTTTGACTATTATCAAATATAACTAAATGTCCTCTCTTTACATGCCTTGGCTCTCAGTTCATGTAGTGGGAGGGCAGCAGAAGAACTCATGGTCAAATTATGTTTAAAAACAACATCTGGGTTAATATTATTGTAATCAGCAAACCAGTCAATATAAAACAATAAGAGCTCTCTGCAAACATTGTTTTCTGCAAACCAGCTTTATTGTTTAAGGAATGCAGGACTGACATCACCATCTCTCTGGGAACACTCGAGTTAAAAGCTACTGTCTGACGGAGCTGACGTAAGCCGAGAACTTCAAATAAACACCATTACAACTCACTTCCTGGAATAAAGACCTCACTGATCAAATAATCTCAACTAAATGCACAATCAAGGCAGGTTACTTTAGCTTCATTCACAAAGTAGGAGCAGTGACTGACAGCTAGCCATCCTGGCTGCAGACAGTATAGAGGAGCTGCTCCTCCCAGGAGCCCATGGGGTGGAGGATGCATTTCCTGTGCTGGTCTCTCTGAAGGGCAGTAGTGGGAACAATAATCGATAGGAGCTGTAATTCAATCCCTGACCTCCCCAGCGATGCCTAGGCTGCAGAGGACACATCACTTAGATCCATCACAGCATTCTGAGTATGCAGCACAATTCTGCAACCTGCACATCTACTTACTTCAGTATGTTCTCTTGACTCAGAACCCAGCTATTTCATTGCACTTCTGTAATAAACACCACACATTTGGACAAAGGTTTACACAAAACTAAATAGGCTGCATTTTTTCCTTTAGTAGTATATTGCAGTTTAGCTTGATGACAGTTGAGCTAATCTTCGTATATAATGTGCTGCATAAACCATAAACGGTCAAATTCTATGAGACGATCTATTGATTTTGCTCAAGCTGAAAAAGAGCAAACTCACTCTTTTGATTTGCCTAGCAAATTAAGACAGTCTAATTTGAACAAAGAGTACTGCTTAGGTCAGAAGCAAAAGCCCCTGTGGAATGATGAGCAGAACATGAGGAAAGTCTGAATCAAAACACCTCTTAACACAGGTTTTAAAAGGTCAGTTTATCACTCATAGAACCAAATGTCTTCAAGTTATTCACTATGGAACAGCTGGCTGGAGAATGAGCATGAACAATGATTCATGGCATTCTTAGATATGACACCATATTTCCACTAAATGCAGGCTGCACTACGCACCATTATGGAGTTTGTTTCACTATAGTTGGCTAACGACTACTTAAGAAACTCCATGAATAAGTTCATCCTGTCTGGATACACACCCTGTGGAGTGTTTAGACAGAAATTTCACAAGGATCTTTTATTACAGAAGCACAACCCATCAGTGCACCATTTAGTCACATGCTCCAAACACTCCCTAATCACAAACCCGCTGCACCCATTAACCAAATACAGTCCTAATCAAACCTATCCCGAAAACTGAACTGTGCATCAAGCAGCTGAACATCGTCTAAGCCTGCAAAAGATGACAAACGACAAAATGAAAAGAACAGCACCGCCTTAAAAGCCACAGACTATGCAGGTTCTTCAACAAGGGAGTGTCACCCCGCACTAAGTTAAAACTCTCAGTTAAAGCTCCTCTCACCTCATCTTAATGTAGCAATCACACTACTTCTTGTAATGCATAACTCACCATTGTGACCCCTGCAATCACCAGCATGGCTCAAAAAGGAGACTTTTTTAATATGATGGATGTTTCCTAATAGGGAAGAAAGAAGGAAAGGTTTGAAAACAATTTGCCCAGTCAACAGAAACTGTCTTTCAAAATGAACATCAGCCTATAGCCTGCAGTCTGAGCCAAGCACATGCACACAGACACAACAACAGTTTCATGAGCCAAGCTAGCAAAACTTTATATTATCATCACACTTCACCAAACCAAAATGAAGAATATCACTTTGTTATTTGTTATTGTGGGTTAGTTTAACCGGTTGAATAATGCTATTCATAAAGACTAACAGGCCAAGTGAGTGCAGCAGAAGGGAAAGCTGAGTCATATTTTAGCCATGAGCAAATAGGGAGCAAGCATGCTCTGACAGGTAGCAGTGGAGGGAAAAAAGAAAAAGAAAAATACCCTGAGAAGTTTACCAGTGTAAACTGGCTGACCTACATGGAAAATAATGTGTACGTAAAGCTTTAACTACTGTCACAGGCACAACATATGACCTACTACAGAGGCATGACACTGTCAGGAAAACTTAGGCTTTAAGAACAACTTCAAGACTTCTACGAAAAGCAGTTGCCTGGCCTCAATACTAGTCCTCCAGTATGGATTATCTGCAAATACTGAGTTTGAGCTACTATTTTTTTTCTTCAATTTACTGATATTTGCAATAATTCTATAGTTATATAATATGTGATCAAAAGGTTCCCAGAACAGATTCATTTAAAAAATAAACAAAAATGAATGTCAAAAGCCTTACATGATTTAAATTAAGCCTAACTCACTTTCAAGGTTATTTTCTCACACAAATCTGTACCGTTTTCAGTGCTGCTATTACTTTTGCACATCTCATGTTACAGGGGGAACTGATCTGGATGTGTCAATGTGGCAAATGTTCAGCTTGATTTTCTTTTTCAGAAGTGGATGATGAAGCTACAGCAAAGAAAATCAGAGAGTGGTCCAGGTGGTGAACGAATATTGAGTTGATGCAGCCAAAGATTTTTATTTGCTTCAGAGCAGACATGGTAGCAGCTGGTATGCACCACCTTTTATATCCTTTGAACTTAATGCATCATAGAACTCGACGCTAACTGTCGCACCCTATGAAATGACTTCAAGGTGCACAATGCAATGGATGTTATACAATGTCAAACTTCCCGAATGGAAGCTACTGGAGATGTTGACCTTGAATAAGAGCTGGCCAAAAATGAAATCAAGTAAGACCTTTGACTTTTATGGACCTGTCATCAGAGATTTTTGATCACACCTTGCCTACAGCATACCTGCCCAGTAAAAGAACTCAGCACTGTTGAACAGACATAACCTGCATCGCAGCTTTTCTTTCATGTTTTCTGAAAATGCTTGAGATCACAAAAGCTCCAGCCAGAAACAACAAGTATGCTTTTATCATCCAGCAAGATGTCAGATTACTAGATCAAATGGTGACAAGACACCCAGACAAGTCATGATAGTGGGCTTTCTATGGAAATGCATGTCATGCCTGGCTAAATGTAAAAATTCACAGCCAAAAGAGACTAAATAAATAAAACACACTTTTTTCAACAATCCACCATGGTGTATATAAGTAGCAGTATCTTAAAAAAAGAAAGAAAAAGAAAAACCAAGGAAGAAAGTAAAAAGTATTTGACACATATTTCTTGATGCTGAACTAAACCACCTGGGTCAGACAGAAATCCACAATCCACAAACACTAAATAAAAGGGGTTTAAAAAAAAAAACGGTTCTATTGACAGTAAACACATGAAGCGGACAGAGTAACCTCTAACACTTTTCTTTGCAAACCCTGCTATCGTTTTAACAGGCTTGGTCACAAAAGACAAATAATTTTGTTGCTGTATTTTAAACTTTTGATAACTGGGTTAATGGCAGCTGTGAATGATGTATTAAGAATGCAGACCATGAAAACATGAAAACCAAAACAGTGTTCCAAATTGGGCTTTGAAATTTACACTGTATGCAGTTCTTAAATATAGGTCTGTGTGGGCACATCACAGCAAGCATTGCCTTTGTAAGCTAAAAGTGGTTTGGTAGTATTATTTGTACTGTATTCGTGAATCGTTTAAATAGCAGTCTGACAGACTACAGTCCAGCCTAAACTTGGCTTTCTTATGCTACTGCAATGTGCTGTCACATTACACAGTTCAGAGGGCTCCACCAACACTACCTCAGTTCTGTGTAGCTGCTACTGTTTAATACTGATGTGAAATCACATTTTGACAATGGAGTTGGCCAACTAGGCGAAAAACCCGTAATGCACATAATGACATCACTACTCCAATTCCAAATTCAGTTTGACATTCGATGACCTGGTGCAAACAGAGGTCACACCTTTTTCTGACTTCACTTTCAGTGGTTTTCTGGCTTACAATGAGTGAGTGACAAGCCATTAGGAAGATAGTTTTAATTTACTATGTGCAAGACTACTACTACTAATACTTTACTGGTATTTCTAAACATATTCTAAAGAAAAGCATTGATTATATGAATGAGTAAATAAAACCCTAATTTTGAAAAATTGCTAAAAATAATTTTATGACAATGATTTTCCTTTGACTAAAAGCTTGGATGGGTGCCCAAAAATTCCCTTTATGCAGGAAAAATCTTCTACTCTGTTAACAGTAAGTGAACTGACTGTTATGAATCATAAAATATTAAGAATCCTGTGTAGATAAACTAACTCAATATATACTATATGGTATAACACATCCAGGACAGGCATCTAAAGCAATTAAATCTCTGTTTTCTACACAATTAAAATAATTGGATAATTTCAGTGTAATCCAACAGAGACTGTACATTGCACCATTTGGATTTATTTATTGCACAATGTGAGAAAAATCTGTCTTACCACTGTTTGCACTTAAACATTTAATAGCCTATGCCCAGTAAGTAAAGAAGAATACGAATAAGGAATAAAGCTTTTATCGCAATGCCGAATTTTTGCATACCTACTGTGGTATTTTGTGTATTGTATATGTTCAGATTGAAATCACAATGGAAATAAAATTCATTTGTCAGCACACATGCCCCTATGCAACACTCTCAATTGAGCGTGGATTGAGAGTGGCGACCACAGCATTTTACCACCCTCCGCAGTGAACAAGAAACACAGATAACCCAGTCTTATTTTTTTCATACATGGTGTATGTAAGCATGTGTGCATAAAGCAGGAGGGTATTTAGCCAGTTTTTGGAAATATGTTAACAGAGATTAACCAAAATTGTAATCTATAGGAAGCACATAAAAAAAGCAATCTAAAATTTACATATACATATTTGAATTGTGTATTTGGGTCAGTTGTACCTTTAAGGCGGGTATGGTTACTGCGAGCATGTCTGGAGGAGCCTATCCCAGGATCTACCCTTGTAACCGGATCTACCGGATCTTCTTCAATGGTCTGTCCCATGGTTAGCAGGCCCAGTCTTTTCACCCGGAGAAGCCGTGGGCCTGGCTCCCTAGGTTCAGTTCCCCCATGTTCAGCAGATCCCTCACCTGAGATCACAGCTGGAACCAGGCTCTTCAGAAAATCCATGTTCCATGAGACTTTAGGTCTTTTACTCTGGTGCATAGTCCAGTAGCCTGTGCCACGCCATTCTGACACAAATTACCTGCCTGTTTCATGTGCCCCATTTACAGAGGAGTAGGTAGAGTCTCTACAGCAAGCTGCAACCTACATGTAGCCGTCAGAGGTGGACTCACTGTCAAGTTCTTAAGCTGTGGGCCCTTACAGACCAAAACAGAAACTCTCTGTCAGGCTCTCTACAGCTATGTAGAGAGCTCAAACTGTAGCTAGTTAACCTGACAGAGTGAGAAACTTTCTACACTGCACATTACCTGTCTGTTGACAGTGTAAAGAGAAAGCAAAAAGACATGGATCTTTTCATGGGCTGTGATGTAATTGCAAGTAGGCAGGGCAATATTTGAGTGCCAGGCACTATCTGGGGTGGGACTAGAACATGTTCCACAGGAGATAACACAAGCTTGGGCCTCTAGCCAATCACAACAGCGACGACACCAGCCACACCCTGCTGGCCTGTGTTACTCACAGGAGAAACACCACGAGAGAAGGAAGAAGATTGACAGGGACTAAAACAAGTAAGGAAGCGCCATAGAGCAGGCTTCACTTGCCCGCCTGCATTTACTGATAGCTCTTATCAAAGTCGAAATAGTGTCACTTGTTAGTATTCATGCACAAGCATAAATGCTCATTTGCTTTCTTGCTAACTTGCTTAAACAACAAGAGCACCCCTCCCCTTGCTTTCACTTCTGTTCAACTGTGCTGGTGTCTGTGAAACAGGGTGATGACAGACTGCTGTGCTCTGCTTGGCTGCACAGTTTGTACCTGCAGTGAACTCAAACTCTTCCAAATATCCCTTGCTGCAGAGTAAGGCTGTCTTATGCTGTGCTGACTCTCAAAAGCTCACTGCCTAAAGAAATCATCAATTTACAAATACAGTAAGTGCTCTACAGCAACAGAGAGCTGGAAGCATTCACAAATATCAGTGATGGCCACAGCACTAATGTGCAAAAATTTTAAAATACTTTGAACATTATATGCTGTTTCATCAATCAGTAAGCACCATGATAAAGGGACTGTTCTAATGAAGACTCCAATAAGCATTTTAATGCTTATAATGAATTAATCAACTCTAAAATAAAGAGGTTTATTGCACTAAAGTACTCAACAGGATTTAAAACCTTGCTTTACACCTTTAAAAGCTCATTCATCCTTCTTCCTAACAACTTATCCAATTCAGGGTCGTTGGGGTCTGGAGCCCTGGAGCTGTCAGGGCGAGAAGCGGGGTACACCTGCAGCATTGCTGGTGCATCACAGGGTTAACACAAAGAGACAGACAACCATCCACACTCACTTTTACACCTAACATGCAGGTCTTTGGGGTCTGGGAGGAAATTAAAGGATGCTGAGAGAAACCATATAGGCACAGGGAGAACATGCAAAGTCTCCCCGTTTTCTGGGCCTGATACCCACACTTGGATGAGTTTTGGGGTTCTCATCTTCCTCCTCATGTAAAACTTTAGTCCATTATTTTCCAGCAAGTCCAACAAGGTTTGCGAGAACCCTGTACAATACATAAGCTACTCCAAGCTGACACTAAAACCAAGTTTTTGCTATATTAGCCCACACTGATAGCATTATGCTGTTATGAAACATGAATGGAGCCGTATTCAAAAATTAACCGTGCCCTTTAAAGATGACGTTTTTTTGTTAGGCTAATTATTATAAGGAAACACTCTGTAAGACCAGTAAGTGTGGTTAGGGAGTGTTTACACCCTCTACTGCAGTGTGCAAAAATGTCAACAGCAAGATGATGTAATTGTTTCAGTGTATAAACTATGTCAAAAGGCAGAGATAGGAAGTAAAAGTAAAAGATATCATCCTCTTCCTGTTTCCCTCCTCTGTGCTTTCTGTAAATATAATTGAAAAAGCAATGCATGTAGATATGCATGTACGTACATATGCTTGAATGTGTTCTTGTATTGGCTGCATATGGTATAATAATAACAACTGATACACAAATAAGGTAGCTGGCTCTATATAGTAGGAATGTAAAAACTGGAGTGGTAAGAAACGCCAGACACACTAAAGGGTCTAATATGGCCCATCAATATGACTCTATGTATTTACATTAAAAGAAAGGTGAACATTTACAGGCATTTTTAAATCTTATTATGCAATAGTTTCTCTGGTTTGGGCCACTTGTGATCACACTCTGCTGTATTTAGCACTTGAGCTAAAATTAGTAGATACCCCAAGCTTTAGAGGTTTACAATATGACTACTTGACAAGCAAGCAGGACACTTGTTAAAGTGCGACTGTAGCTAACTAACACTTATGCCAAAAACTACACTATCAAAACATAAATTAATTCATTAGTTAAAAAAAATAAATCACTCAATTTCTCCACTGGCATCAACATTTTCATATATGAAAAGTCATAAAATTTAATTAATTTACTGTTAAATCTATCCAAGCATAAACCTTCACAATCCAGAAAAAGCAACTGACACAAAAATGTTTTGTCCTCACTTAAAAGAACACCAGGAATTTAAGTGTTAGTTCAGAAACTTCAAACCATTTTGCTTCCATTGGATATAAAGTGCAGCAGGCCTTTTAAGTTGCCATTTCCACTAGAGACCACAGATGTCTGCTAAGGCACAGGAACTAATTTGTAGTTCTAGTGTACATAGTCCTTTGAGTATTTAAGAAATTATATAAGAGTGCAGTAGCTGAATATGTCAAAGTGTGCCCATCTGACCTCTCATGTTACTTGCCAAACTGGTTATCTTAATTAAGGCATGCTATAATTCATTAGGCTGGTGAAATTTCCAAGAGGAATAATTTAGAATCGAGATACAAAACTTGAAAAATTATTAAAGAATATAATCCCAAATGTAAGCACAAGAGAAAATGACTGTTTTAAGTTGCAAAGATGAACATTGTTTCAGGACTCTTGCCAGGCAAAGATGCACAGACGAGTTGCAGTAGAGCTTAGTAAGAATCACTAAATTAGTCAGAGAAAGGGAGAAATGGATAAGGCAAAGATAGCCATCACTAGGCCTGAGCACCACAATGGTCAGTGGAGGCAGCTGTGGTTAGCTGGGGCCAGGTCTGTGGTGCTGGTGAGTTAGAACAATACCCCTGCACAGGAGACCCAGATCCCAATCAGCCCAGGAATGTGGAAGAGGAAACTCCGAGAACAATGTACAGCGTTCCTAGGCCATTCTGGGTCCCACCCATTTCTGCCTTGTTCTGCTTTCAAGCAGAAGAAAACAGGAAAACTACTGGGCCCAGGGACCAGAAGCCAGGGTCTGTTCTGCAGTCAGCTGAGGGGGCTGTCAGCATTAAACCTACTAGAGTCACTGTGTTTGCTTTGTGGATGCATGAGACTACTGCTCCACCTCTGGATGCGAGTAAACAACTCGCATTCCATGTCAAGTAAGGTGAAAATGAAAACAATGTTACACTGCCCCCTAATGGTGCATACAGCCACCACATCATCAAGCTATAATTCTGCCTTCTTATGCAAGGCTCTCAAGTGTAACCTGAAATGATTCAGCCATAAAATAGTGTTTTTGGAAAAGTGTCTGCAATATTGCTTGGGTGCAACTTCACATAAATGACGTCTTAATTTTGCTTACTAACGGCTTGCTCTCCCAAGTTAGTCAGTATAAACTCTGGCTATTCAGATGATAATTCTGATTCTCTCAATTAGGAAACCAATATAGTTAACACTTTTGAAAATAAATATTTGTTTTGTTTGGTTTTTTTTATATGTAATTTCTTATAGTCCTGTTTGTTTTTACATTTACATAACTGAATCAAATTTAATGTATGCCATGGATCTATTTTTAATTTTCAGTTATGGGTGTACACAAGTTACATTTCAAGGCTGTGTTTTTCATTGATAAACACAAACAAAGTGTTGAACATTCGGACATTCGTACAGAGAGAGATCAAGCTGGTTCAGCCTAGTGCTGAATGGCTGTTGTAAGGCAACCCACAGAGAGCCTGGTTGTCACTGCTGAAGAATGTGAGAATGTGACCTAACCAGACCCAGTGTCAAAATTAACCTCTTTTCTTTTTTTGTGTCCAGACCAAGTGTGAGATGACACACATTTCCCGGAGACCAAAACAATATGCAAAACCACATATTTAAGCAATCATGTGAAACATGCCGGCATAACTCAACTTCACGACATTTACAGTTCATTGCTGAAATAATAATTTCAACACTTATTTAAAACTTTTTTCGCTCCTGAAATATTAACACCATAGCTGCTACTGAGAGTCATTTTCAGACCTAAGTGGCAGAATTTGCCAACACTGCCTCACACAAACTGTGGAACAGTGTTATGGAATCAGCCATAACACTGACATTCAACATATTTTGAACCATTCAAACATAAAACAGAACAGTAGGTGGGCTTTGGTGTAACTGGAGATTTTTTGTAAACCTTTTTTCAGTTGAATCCATTTTTTATTGTCATGTTTGGCACTGTCAGCTTTTTATGAAGAAAATAATAAAATCACTTTATCAATAACTGTCTTATGATGTTTGCTTTCTAAACATGTACTTTACATTTAGGCTTGAAACACAACAGCTATGTCTGATTTAAAAATGCCCTTTAGGCCAATACATTTAGAAGATTTGAGAGAAAAATACCTGTTACAGCTTCCACTAGAATAAAATGAACTTTAGACAGCTGTTTAGGTCATTGATTCGATGTTAGTACTCAGTTGTGACATGCAAGCGTGTGAACTCAAAGCTATATTCTGTGTGTCAGCTCATTTTTGATTTTCACAGAAATGTTTCTAGTTTGGTCATTTATTTCTTCATCTTCTTTAAAGCTTAAAAGAGGAAAGTCTTGCATCGCTGTGACGGTAGTATGAGTCAAAGCACTCTTACACCTTTGCAATTCTAAAATGACACATCTATATGACACAATTACTTGAAACTGTTAGTCTAACTGTAAAGCCTGTGTGAGAGCAGATAAGCATAAAGTTTCAACTTAGGACTACAGTACAGACAAATACAGATGAAGTTAACCAAGTCAAACAAGAAAAGAAAATGCCAGCCAGAAAACATTAAATACTCTATTGTACCACTTTTAGAACTTTGCAAAACAAACACAGCAATTAATCCAACACCCTGCTCATTCCCACAGTATTTAGCTTGCATTTGCTGTAAAACCTAAACCACGGTACACAGTGGAACACAACCCACCCTTAACCCATGCATAGTACCTTAAGGCCATAGAGCAGGAGCTGGAACAGGAAAGTGACAGGAGGGCCCACAAATTTGCAGCACAGGAATCTGAAATGGAGTGCACAGAAATCATCCCTTTAACAACTACAAAGTAGAAAATTGATATGAAAACAGCATTAACCACCAGAGGAGTGGAGAAAATACACTCTTTAATCTTAAAGTCTACTGTGCTCATTTCAAGCTTCATATTTTAATTCCTGGCCTAATCACTTTGAATGATTCCCAGTTACAAATAGTCCTTATTTATCTCCTGCTGGGGCTTTGTACAGTCCCATATCCAAAAAAAGAAGCCACTTCAGCTCCTCCCCCTTTAAGCCCCTCTTCCTTTAAGTAAGCTTTCTTCTGGTTGGCTGCCCCTCACAAACCAAAGGTTTAAACAACAGATGAGTGAGCTGCTGTGTCTGGAATGACAGTATTAGACATGATCATCTGCTGAAAAGACGACTATCACATCTGAGTAAGTGAAACCTTTATCAACAAAACTGTTTTAAAAAGAAGAAGATTTTTCTTTTGCTGCGGCTAAAAACCTCTTCAGACAGATTCCAAAGATTCCTCAATGCAGGAAAAACCCTGGCTGCTAGCTCGCAGAAAAACGTTGTACATATGCTGACCTCCCTGTTAAAAACTCTAGCCATGTTTAATATGAGCACTAACATATCAACAGTATATTAAGGAAAGAACATTCATTATGGGTTTACATTAACATTGGTGTAGATGCACTTAATTTTTGAGAGTTGGAAAAACATTCACACATGTATAATTTCACTAGTACAATCTTAAAGCATGAAACCATATCTTTCAGTAACAGTGTCAGTATTTTTAAAAGATATGGTATAAAAATGTCTAAAACAGGCATTTTCTCCCACCCCTCCACCCCCGATTCTGAGGAGCCAATCAGCAGGAAGCATTTGAGCCATAATCATATTGTTACGGTGATGCACATGCACAGAAGAGCTTCATGTCCATTTCAGATATGTGCTGACAAACATCTACTCATTTTAGGCCATGAAAATAGGTAGGTACATTTTGTTTTGTTTTTCTCTAAATGAAACGTTTTTTTCTAAATGGTACATCTCTATACACTGACATTAAAGTTATGAATCTCTTCACTTCACTTAGAGAAAAGCCTTAGAATATCCACCCAGGATCATTCAAAGTAGCTACCAAGTCATGAAATTTACTTTTAGCAGGACTTTGACTGCATGTCTCCATCAATGCAGAAAATTCTCTCCACTCCACATGAAAAGTGAGTCCCTGGATACTTGGATAATGATATGTTTTGCTATTTTCCTGAGAACATCAAGACTATGGCTCCAAATTCTTTTTACTTCAATATGATATGCATTTGTGAAGTGATGACATGAAATATTCAGTTTGGCCAAATTCTGAAACGTAAATAATCCTTCCAAAAATTCCTGGCCCCAGTTAATCCCTTTCAAACTTGGCCAGACCTCACTTCTCACTAAACGTTCATGTAAGTGACAAACCAAATCAATCACACAGAAGTAATTACATGTCTGAAATTCGATTATACAATTTTTTTAATCACTTTCTCCAACACATCCTGTATAATCATAATGCGTTAAAGACAGAGTGCTGCTGAACTGTCCAGTCACGGTCTCAAAGTGATAGGTCAGCCTACTGTTGGCTTCAGCCTGATTTGCTCTGTATTGGGACAGGATTAAAACCTCCTCCTGAGCAGAGAAATAATCTGAAGATTACCCACTACATCCAAGAGGCAGTTACATAAGCATTCAAAGCCTCCAAAACTGTACTTTCCTTCTATCCGTATAGCAGCTGAAAGGGGCTCCTTTTATAGTCAAGTAATCTCATATCCAGTCACACATTCATTGTTACTGTCTGGCTCAGAGGAGACAGCAGCAGTCATTTTAAAGTAAAAATAAAAAGAAGGCTTGGTAAATATAATCCAATCTAACAGAAATGAATACTGAAAGTAAGTACTGAGACTAGGAACTTCAAACTATTATCAAACCGTAGTTCAACAAAGGAAGGAAGAACAAACCACTTAGTCACACAGCACCCAGACAGAGAAACCGAGTTGTGAGAACTTCCACTCTTAACATTGCGGACGAATGGTGAGAACAAGTCAGCGGACATAGCAAGTCAAAGCAAAACAAAAACCCAATGACAGCCCAAAAGTCATGTCATGGCGACATACCGTTACCGACCTTTTCCCACCCACCACAAACACAGCTTGAAATTTTTTATTTTTTTTTAAATGTCAGTCAACATCACTCACTTCTCACACTGAAAAACCTGTGAATAATACATCTGACTTCCTGTTCCATCTCAGCGACTCCAAAACACACACACACAAAAAAAATGTGACCACAGAAGTAGGGTAAGCCAAACGCAGAGCACCTCAAAAACGCTGCAGCAAAAATCAACCCAAGTAACGAAATCTCCTGCTCTATGCTTAAGCACTTGAATCAAAGTATTTTCTCTGGCAGTGCTTAAACATATCTCAGTAATTCTTCTAACAAGCAGGTGCTTTCCCAAGTCCGAGTATATTTAGGCGTTTAAACATTGCACGTTTTGACGTTGCTGCAACTTGTGCAAAGAGCAAAGAGCTAAAGGTCACCAGTGGCCAACTGATCTGATTAATGGTTAACCTGGCCTCATATATTAAAATCATCCTGCTCTTTCTGGTATGGAAAGGATGCTGCAAATAGGACGCTGATACAGGAAATGGGAGATAACCCTGACAAAGACAAGACTGTCCAGTCACATGTCCACTACCCACAGCCTGCAACACTAAAGCAGAGTTTTCTTACACAATCGGCATTCTAATTTGGAAAACAAACTAAGAAAGTCTAATTCAACCCTTTTGTTTTTTAAAGATAAGTATTAAAAAAGGTTTGTAGTTTAAAACTGTTTACAGTCAGAAAGAGGCAGTGTGCTACAGTAAAATGGACAAAAGAGGAAAAGCCTATATCTAGCCCTGTCCAACAGTAAATGACAGGCCTGGCCTGTTGTAATCACTACCTCTTAAACGAAAAATGTACTGTTTTTTTCCAAATCAAGAGAGAAGTGTGCAAAAACACACCTTTTTTGAAAAATTCAGCAGATATTCTTCTTATCTTAATCTCGTTCTAGATTACATTCATAGGCAGAAAATATGAGGCATTAAAGTAGAGTCAACGGATCTAAACATAGAGGAAATGCTGAGAACTTAGCTGAGGCTGACTTGAGGGCAAAGACAGGGTGGTTTCTTTGGCGAAGGCAGACCCAAACATCAATTATGCTCCAAAACCTCTTTCCCAAAGCCAAGGATAATCTTGCTCAGCAGGGCTCAATTATAGGTTATTTCTAGCTAGACTCAGTCCACATTGTGCACTACATTATGCAAAGTCTTCCAACACAATCAATAAAATGTATCCCTAACTCAGAGTATGTAATACTTTGCATTTATCATAATGCACAATGAAAAAGAAGAGGCTTTTGGAAGTTAACTTTATGAAAGTGTGACAAATGGTGACAGACTGCTAGTTTCAAAACAGCTACACAACTACTAGTAGCTATAAATAAAAACAAACAAACAAAAAACTTACTATAACAAATCCTCCCAGTATCTTCTAATGTTCCTTACCCATTATCACCAGCATTAAAACTACCTATCTGTCAACTTTTTTTTGTTTTTTTTTGTTTCGTTACAGACTCATGAATATTCTTATCTTCACGGTTTCACAGGAAGCCTTCGTTGTGGTGTGTGACTTTCCCACCAACAGAATGAAAGAAAACAGCAGTGCTGTTCAATGTTAAGCACTCTGGAAATCTAATTTGCATTGGAGTTAATGCTCAATGCATTAGAATGTGACCAAAGACAGGTCCTAGTAGTAGGATTGTGCAATTCCAATTGTCATTGTACCTTTCAGCACATACTGAATTTCCCGGAGGAACCCACCCGAGGGATTAATAAAGTTTCATCTATCTCTTTCCTTTACAATAAAGTTCACACTGCCTCTTTAGTTTTTCAGTTGATTTACGATTAAAGTTTAAGGATAAATAATTACAAAGTGAAATTTCTTCCTTTTTTCAGTTTAATACATCAATTTTTAACTCTATTTTAAATAATTTAAATGATCTTAAGAGTGACCAGAACAACTGATTATATATATTTTTGTTTTTGCCATAACACAACAGGCCTAGATCCCAGCACACACACACACACACACTAGGAGAAACGGTTAACAGCAACGAGTTAAACCAAATTTGTGTCTGTTCCTTAGAATATTCTTTCCTACTTGTCCAGTTAATGATTTAGCCTTGTGCAAATACAAACACGGAGACACCTGGATCCAACCTATGTTTAGATAAGATGTCAACCCGTCATTACTGCACCAAATAAATGACGTGGTATATTATATGCTATGCACACATCACATAAACTTTGGAGTCGTGTCAGAATTTGATATGGAAGCTGATAATATAAAACCAACTGACTACTAGGTCAAAGGATATCAAAGGTTGTGCTTAAGGAAATAAGCTAGCTAAGCAAGATGTTTGTGCAGTTCAAAGCCCATATCCAGGTGCCAACATGACAGCCATGAGAGATGGGTATAGATTATAAGCCAAGAAAAAAAAAAGCTTCAAGTATTAAAATAAGCTGCAATAGAACACCCACATATGGTAGCACCTGACCACTACTGCACAACAAATATACAGCAAAGAACCCAAAAACTATGAATGACTTCGATCAATTATACACTACACTAAAATGTTTATTTAACAGTTAATCCTTGCAGGGGGGCAGCTTACTGAGAGGCCACTGTGGGGGCGTTTCACAGAGCTTGGTTTTTCATCCACATACTCATTAATGCCATTAACGTCTTTCCAGATTAAAGCAAACACACTAATTCACTGGAATTATGTCCCAGATAATCACAGAGAGATGGTGATCTGCAATCTAGGGGGATTCCCTCTAGTTGGTACACATCTGTACTGCCATCAGAGGCTTATCCTGGTAGATTTTGGGGCGGGGGCAGCAGAGCTGTAAGTCAGCTGAAAAGACCCACAGTCTAGCAGGCCAGTGTCAGTACATCACTACAAAGGCTTGTGTTTACAACACTTAAAGTAAGTGATGTGTCACTTTACAACAAGTTCACCTTAGCTGCACTGCAGTACTTAACAGCCATTACACTGCAGTAAAAGCAAAGACGTTAGATGACACTATATTTGGTATAATTTCACTTGAACTCACAAAACTCTTAATTAAACATTAAACAAATTCAGGACAATTTAGACAGGGGTATTTTCTGCCTTTTCTGACACACAGCAGGACGTAGTCTATTTCAGATGCGTTCACTGGAAATACTGTATGTGGGTTAGGTGAAGGTGCCTGAACAGAGTACGTAGGAGTGAATATGATGACCACTCACTGGAGGTAAATGCATCAGACAATCCGCTTGTTAAGTGTGATGTCTTTATGCTCCTTGAGTTCCCATTGAGAGTTAAAAATAATTTAGTGCAGCTGTCAGGGCATCTATGAAAAATGGAATTTAGTGGAATCAGAAGTTAGTAGCTAATTATCTAGGTAGTTGACATCAATTGCTGAAAGACCATAATCTGACTTATGTAAAGAAGCTTTTGGATGGTCCCTTATTCACAAGGGATCATCAAAGCAGGTAGGTTAGCTAAATGTGATTTGACAATTTTTTTTTTTTTTACATCTGATGCTCTTCTTGATGCTACCCCCCCAAAGGGATTTGTGGTTTTCCCCTGGCTACGAATCAGGGATAATGCGCTTGTGAGGCAGATGTCTAAACCACTAGACTATGGAGCCAACGTATTCTAATTTAGTGCTTAGAAAAAACTTGTATAGATAGAGAATGAAACGTTTTGGTGGTGCTTCTCTCAAGCAATGACCGCAGCAATTTAAAAAGACGAAAGCCTCATCCAATGCAGGAGAAACTTGAAATGACATCACTTAACAAGCAGACTAGCGCAATCTGACATTTGACACACTTTGCAACAGGAAGATGGCCATTTAAAGCTAAGATAAAGTCCAATCTAGCTAGGCTGGACATTTATTTTTTTATCAGGTGATGTCTAGAAAAGATTACTTGGCTAGCAGTGCATGTGTAAAAACAGCAATGCAGTGCATCTGGAAAGTTTTTAGAACAGTCAACATCTGATCTTTTTTTTTATGTTTCACGGTCAACTGAATAGGAGTGAATAGATGTTATTCACTCCTATTCAAACTGCTTTTAGTGTAAACAAGACAAAAGACTGTCCAGTAGTGGTCAGTTGCTACTAGTACTGCCACTCCAGTACTTTCATATAGTTTTTCCAAAGCTATTCCTGTACTTTCTTGGTAATACACTTTGTTGGTATATAAACCTTTAGTCCAGCCTTTCAGCACTCTGGAAAAAAGGTTTTTACTCAGGATCTCTTAATTTTTCTGTATTCATCTTTCCTTCAGTCCTGATGTGTCTACCATTGCTGTCACAGAATTCCTCACAATATGATGTGGCCACCACTGTGTTCAACTGTATAGACAGTAATGCGGTGATTCTGACTGCCAAGTTCCCTCCATACATGCCTTTGGGCATTGTGTCCACATAGTTCAATCTATGTTTTGCTTTTCTCTGTCTGAGAGACCTTAAGGTGTCTTTTGGCAAACTCTCAGCTGGCTGTTAAGTGCCCTATTTAGCCATTTTACCATAAAGCTCTGATTAGTGGAGTACGCACTGATGGTTGTCCTTCATAGTTACCATAAGGCTGCATTTTCTCTGACAACCGTTCTGTTTCTCACATGGGTCACAAAGTATACTGACAGCTGCCCAAGTATTTTTTAGGACAAATTATACCCCCCCGGACGGGAACATCAACAATTCCCAATGTCTTATTTTGAAAGTTCAGTCACTACTAATGAGACCGTTTCCGTTTCCCTCCCATATCTGACCAGGTCTTTGAAAGCTGCAGAAACACCTTAGTATCCAAAAATTAAAACAAATCTTATTGTAGGAAGATCAAGAATCAGTGATGAAGAATGATGCACCAGGGTTCAACTATCACAACAAACAATGTGTCATCAACTCCACGTTTCAGTTGTTTATATTTTTGCTCTTGTTATTGTGCGTCATATGTGCAGACCGCGTGTAAAACAGAACAGAATGCGGAAATTTTGAACAGATATGGATTTTTAGCATACATTCTATATATGCTGCAATGCATGTTTTGCAATCTGTGCAAATATGCATAACAATGTTCCTTTTCTTCATAGCACTGTCCTCGTTTATTTGAGCAAAGGAGCGAACACAAACTGACTTTTCTTCTTCTTCTTCTTATATAGTTTGGCTATCTCCACCTCCAGCCAGACAGCAGACTGACCAGATTCCTTTCTGCCTGTATCCAAGTGTCACTGCTTGGGTCTCAACAGAAAACGAACAAATGCTTCATTGTGGGTCTTGATGCACTCTGAACAGGGGAATGAAGTCCTCACAGGAATGATAGATGCAAATCTGAAAGTTCTCTCATTGTTATGTCCCTGCACAAGAAGCACCATGCTTGAATATGTTTATTTCCTTTAAGCCAACCACAGTCATAACGTAATAAAATAATGCATTTTAGTTTGCTGAATGATATCCCAGATTTAAAAAGAAAATAGCGCATTAAACAAAACTCTGTGCTCGTGTTTACTTTGATTACAGCGGGTAAGTATACCAAACAAATTTCTCAGCAATTTATTTCCCACGACATGAACGTGAAAACCAATGCTAAAGATATACATAAAAAAAGAAAGCCTGGTGTGGCTAACATACAGGAGAATAAGCTTCAATGTAGCCTTTAGTTAGCAACTAGCCTGCTGTTAATACTCCACTAAGGAAACTGCTAAGCAAAAGGCTAGCTAGCAAAAGCAGCAGCCAGTTGTCAACTACAAGTTAACGTTCAAGATGTAAGCTAACGAGCTGGCAGCGATAAAAGTAATGACAACAGGAATCTAATCGATGCTAAACTTGCAAGGTAGACAGGCGATTAACTCGCCCCAGCTCAGCAGCCAAACTCCTTCTTTTAGCATGCTACGGCAGCCGATTTTGGTACCACAGTTGGAGAGCTAACCTCAACGGCAAAGTTAATCGCGGAACTTGGCATAAGCCAACGTTAACTACATTCGATAGCAACCTCCCGTGCCCTCATTCACTTCACTATACGTTAAGCTGACGTTACTCACAACTTTTGTTTCTTCTCCTCTTAGTTGAGCTAGGTGGCTAGCTTGCAGACGATCTTTTCATTCGCCGAACAAGCTTCAACATCCTGGCCCTTCTCCATTGGAAGGATTTGCGTAGTGGTGTGATTTTTTTTCTCAGTCGGTTTCGGCGTTGGAAGAGCCCCACTGTCAGAACAGACGGCAGCTTGTTTGCCCCGCCTCCTTTGCTCTGATTGGCTGTGATGGTGTACGCCTACACACAACTCTGCACTCTACCGAACAAAGAAAGTGCCAATCTTGATAGAACGACCTGTTGATTGGATGACGTCTTCTGCGGGAGGTTCACACGAATCTACCTTTTTTTCCCCTTTCTTTTTTAATCTTACGAGAGTACACCGGCCTTGCGCGGATAGGCGGGTAGTCGGAGGAGACGCAGTATGTCAGGTATTTGAGCATTGCTGACGGCAGTATCGAGTAATCACAAAAATATCAGTTGGAAAGCTTCCAAACGGATACAGGGGTTAAGTATTATTTCATTCTGCGGACTAAACAAACATTATATATTATTATGTTAAAATGTGGAATCAGCTGTATCGTCTCTTTTTTTTAAATGATCATTTGAATATATTTGTTGACGTGTGTGGGCATGCGTGCGTGTGTGTCGTGCCTCTTATGGAGCACTTTGGTCAACTTTACTCTTTTAAATATGCTTTATAAATAAACTGGATTTCACTGGATTATTAGTTTCCTATAAAGCTATTCTGGTATCATTTATTACTCATAAAAATATATAAATATAACGCGGAGGGGACTACTCTAACTTTCCTACATATTATCAGTGCATTTAAATAAATATCTATGTAAATAGTTCTACTCAGAACTTTAAACCAATATAATGTGCTTAATATAAGACTAACTGTGATACTGCAAAAAATGGGAATGATTTTGTTTGTATCACTATATGAAGAAAGTGGAAAAACCAATGAGCTCCTTTCATAAACACTAACTGCAGCTTTGATTAAACTTCATATTTAAAAAATGACCAGCTGTCTTCATCAAAAGAGTCACGAAGTCCTTGTATTATTTGACACTTCCAAAATATCATATTGGCAAAATTAAATATAGAACATGTTTCGTCATAAAAGGGGTATTTACTTCCTAAAAAAACATTGTCCTTCTCATCATTTCATCCCAAGTATGATGACTTATTGCCTTAATTGCAGGTGAGCTGAGCAGTGCTGCTAACTTTCTAATCAGATTCAGGTTCAGACTCTGGCTAGGACCGCTCCAAGACTTTCATATAATTTTTTCAAATCCACTCTGGTGTTTCCTTGGCAGTATGATTTGTTGAAATATGAACATTCACCACAGCTTTTAAGCACTCTGAAAAGGCTTTTCACTCAGGACTGCTAAATTTTTGCTTCCATCATTCCTCCAGTTTCTCCTATTCCTGTTGCAGAAAAACATTGCTGATGCTACCATCACGTTTGACTGTACTGACTGTAAGGAGATGATGCTGAGTGCCTCATATTTCTTCATTTGTTTGTCTGCACACCACATGATATTGCTTCCCAAGGTCTGAGTCCTTAAGGTACCTTTTGGCAAACTCCTAGCTCACTGTCACATGGTCATTACTGAGGAATGTCTTCCATCTGGCCATTTTACCATCAAGACCAGATTAGTGGAGGCCTGCACTGATGTGAGCAGTGTGGCAAACTTTTTAAATCAGACTTTATATTTGTAAATGTCTCTACACATATTTGAAGTGAATTCATACTTAGCTTTACATTACTGCAAGTAGTGACATATTTTCATTCACTATAGGGTAAGAAAGCCAGATCATGGTGCAAAGTTTTTTCATTTATACAACTTTGTTAGTGCCTTCACTTATAGACACATGAAAGCACAGGTTTTAAAATATTATGGCTGTCTGTTTAGCTCCAAAGTGTACCTTATGCGCTATAAACTCTCCAAACTAAGAGCAGATTTCTTAATGCTCAAAATGTGGGGGGAAAAAAAACAAACAAACAAAGGGAAGCCATTATTATTCTCTGGTATGTACCAAATATTGAAGACTCAAAGATATGTTCCCCGTTCCACCTTACATTAAATTCTGTAATTTGACATGTACAGATTAACCCCTTACACCCTACAGTTTTTTAAAGGTAGCCAAGCATTGCATGTTCACTGAGCAACCTGAGGTAGGACTATCACTGCTGCTATTATGGATGTGGTCTTGATTGTACTTATGCCTGGTGCATCAAGTTTTTCAAAACTTTTTTCCTCCATTGTCATAAGGCTGTTATTTATTTATTTTCAGTTCTCATTCTCAACATTCAATAACTGTTTAGTTGTTGATAATTATGTCCAAATACCTCGATTTTACCCATTTATCCACCTCCCTGTAAAAACTAGAAATTCTATAAGCTCTTGTTCTTTGATAGAAATGATAGCAGCGCCCCCTAGTGGTTATTTGATAAAATGCGACAGATGCAGTGTTTACAAGTTTTATTTAAGACATTGATAAGAAGGTGACGAATTCATGCAGAAAATCTCTCCAACAGTGCTGAGGCTGAAAAAGGAAAGGAAATACTTAAATAGGTGTGCATCAATCCACAGTGACACAAAGTATGTAACATATCAAATTTGTCCTTTTTTAAAAAATATTGTTTTTCATATTTTCAAATAGTTTATATTTGCACTAATCTGATTACAACGTTTTTACAGTGATGCACATTGATTGTTACCGTACATCCGTCCTCACAGTCTTTAAGCCTGTTCAGCTGGTGCTGTTGGAGCATTTTTCTTACATTCTTCACACACATGATGGCAGGGTCTGTGAGGATAATGTTTGGGTAAGTGTCATGCTGAGGCGTATGGGTATTGATCATCCAAAGAGAGGAGAAAAAAATAACAATAATGGCTGAAAAAATAAGCATTTGTAACATTTTTAAATAATTGTTTTTATGTCATTAATTAAAGGTGGGTCAGCACAATGACAAAATTTTCTCTGGGATTAATAAAGTAATCTGGTTCTGAATGACTTTTGAACGGCTTGCAGTGTAACTCTGGTGGTCAATAAAGAAGACAGAAGAGCAATTACTCAGATAATATAAAAAATAAATAAAAATAAAATAAAAAATAATGGACAATCAATCAAATATACAATGAAAAACCACAAAGTTAGTGTTTTTCCGATTATCGACCCTGCTCTTCCCAGAATCTGTGAATATTACCATACAACATGATAATATTACACATATAAACAGAAATTCAGCACCTGGCATCCCTGTGTCTGTGACCAGGGTGATCTCTCTTTGACCAGGGTCCAATCCCCGGTCCACCCTGAATGCCAAGCTCCTGGAATTTGCTCTGACAAGTTCCCACGTAGGATGCTTTCCCCACTGCAAATCCAAGGATCCCCGCAACTGAAGAAGAAAAATTATTTCATTAAGCACTGCTGCCACTTACAAACTGAGATCCAAGATACTGAAAGACACAAACCTGCTAGTTTCGGAAAGGGACCAAATCGCTTTGATGATTTCCAAATACCTATGTGGAGGGGAAAAAAAGTGATAATGATAGTGATAACTATAGAAACACCTGCTTTACTTTGATCAATATCATGCAATTTAAAGTATGGGGTTTGAATGTTAATGCTTTACCTTGGTAGATGAGACCACCGGTGACAGCCATGCTGCCCAGAGACAATGGAAGCGCTAAAAACAGAAATCAAGTCAAACAGAAGTTGGTCTGAAGCTGATCAAAACCACAATCTGCTGGACAGTGCATGGGGAAATATTATAATAGAATCAGAGTAAAGTTATTTTAAAAAGCCAGCATTCAAAACAAATACATAATGCATAACGATAAGTTTTTCTGTCTGTGATTAAATGCCGATATTTCCCATATGAATAAAATTCTTCTAGTGGATTCATTTTGCTTTGTTTGCCTATTGTTCAACCTAACTGAACTTTGGAGTAATGAGACATATACCAAAACTCAACCACATGTCCATCTAACGGGGTGGAAAAGACGGATACAGGAAGCAGTGATTGCTGCCATTTAGTGTTTACATCACTGCTTGACGCATGAAGACGAGTAGCAGCTGTGTGGTCGGCGGTGAGAGGACAGGTCAAGATGGAGACTAAAGACAACGATGTGTTGCCACATGAAACATGGATATTCTTCAGTTTGGGAATTCTTCATCTAAACAAGCCTGACCACAATATTTTCTTTAGTGCATGCTGCTCACAGTAGCTTATACAACTCTTAAGCTTTTGCTGTGATAATTCTATTCCGACAGTCGCGTAAAAGATGTGTGGGTGTGCATAAATGACTGATATATCTTTAAACCTCTTATGTTTGTTTTCTTCTACTAGTTGGTCCAGATCGGGGGTTGTTTCCCCTTCATTTTATCTAGAAGCTCTTTTCACCTCTGGACATTCCCAGCCAAGGTTCACCCAACCTTAACCTGAAGTGAAAGCTCTGATCAGGGCAGGGCAGAGTGGTTATAGTATTTAAATAATTTCTTTACAAGCAATACAAAATGAGTAGAGATATAAATAATCATGAACAAATAAACACATTGTAACCACGACTGAGAGAATGATGAAAGTATAAAATCTTACTAATGAGTTACTTACCCCGCCCCCTTTTTTTAAGACCACACACTGAATTCCGCAGTGAAGAATGTAAACGCTTCACGGTAAGCTTGCTTGATGGCCCCTATCCCCCACTTCTACTACAAAAACCCTGCTTACACATCAAAGAACATTTCCAAGTCTTGTCTCTCACTGGGAGGCATTTCAACAAATTGTTAATGAAAATTTGTGACACACGTGAAGCATTTACTGAATGTCTGAAAGGGACTACCTCTGTACCAGAAGCTCTCCTCTTGGCACTCTTTCCAAACCTTTCTCACATCTTCTCTGTGAACATGGGCATCACTCACTGGGCACTGTAAGACACAGAATAGAGGTTAGTTATCATATGTGACATATAGCATTGCATCTGGGCTCAAAATATCTAGTACAAATTTGTTTGAAACTCACTTTCCACCCTCCTTTAATGGGAGCTGAACCTGAACCAGCAGTTGCCGCTTCCTCTGTCTTCACTGTTTGCCCACTTATTTCAGCACTCATGATCTTAGATCCTTCAGTAGTTCGTTGCTGGAGCTCTACTATGCTGCTTTTGAAGCTACGTACACTTCTCCTTGCCTGTGTCAAATGCAACAAGCTGTAATAGAACTTCCTGGACTAGATTTTTAACTCCGCCTTCCTAACAGAGCTCTGCCCAGTCAGGTTTGTTTGAGCATGAGGATGACAAGCAATGAGGCAAAGAAAACCCTTAAAAAACATCGACTCTTAACATATAAAACTATGCAGAAAAGGAATTCACTCCTTTAACATAAAAAACAAAACATTGTAAAAAAAAACAAAAAACGTGTTCCCATTTGTCACATGAAATAAAAAGACACACGTCCTTCACCAATGGTGTTAAAAACAGGTCAGCTTCACCTCTGTACACCAGTTTACACTTCAGTGTTTGACACACCTTTTTTGCCTAAAGCCTGGTGTTTTTTCTTTCATAACACTATTTACTAGACCCACAAGTGTGGGTAAAGGTAACATATTATCTAAATGTGTTAAAGCTCAAGATTCATAATATGCAGTCAAACTTCATAACAAAACACCTATTAAATTGGTTATTGGTTCACTGGACACACACCCCTATAAGCCAAAGGTCAAGGTTTTCTTTACTACCACTAATAAAAATGCGAATATCAGTGCTACAGTTTCTCTAATAATGGTATATATAATCTGTACTTAAATACCTTTCAACAGGTCACAGCTTAAGAAGGAAAGGCTCACTTATCCATGAAGCAAACACATTTGTTTTACTACTGATTTATTAACGTCACTGCTGAGCATTAATTAAATAGCTTAAATTTTCTATATCCTATAAATTGCAACCGCACAAATTCTAGAAAAATGCTCTGACTTATAGGAAAAAATAGTAGCTGTCCACTCGTACAGAACTAATACCTAAAATTATTCAAAATAACGTATGACTAAAAAATTCATTTAAAATTGATCCAAATTTCTAAGTGTTCCTGCCAAATTAATTAAAGTTTTAAAAAAAGGGAACCTACATTCTCCTCTAAAATAGTATTTTAATAGTATAAAAATGAAAACACACATCAAATGCAAAGAAACCCACCTTGAATCCACTATTAAATGCCCATATACTGTAAACTGGTGCCGACTAAGACTGTCAGTGCAAAAAAAGTGTAACTGGAAGGCAAAGGAAACACATACACGACTGTGCAGTGGACAACGCAGTAGGCCATTTTACCCACCTCCACCAGTAGAAAGTAATATAAATTTAATCATGGCTGTATTGAGTTGGGTGCTGTGGTTTAAATAGCCTGGTGAGCTTCTCTATACTCACACAGGTTATAGTTTCTTAGCTAATCATTTAAACAGAGTCATATGAGTAACACCTTAAGGTTACTGATGTATAAAAAACAACTTTGGGCCCAACAACGTTGCTACATTTGCATTCGTTCGTCTTGTACAAAATCTTAGATTTAGTGTCACATGACAAACAGGGCATACTAAATTTGATAGGGTAACGTAAAGGAAGGTACGTGTTATTTAGGGCAGTATCACTGCAAACATTTAGGAAATTAAACCGCTGTTGTCCTTACCTTGGTAAAATCAAAACATAACTCACATTACCAAATACACCGCTACCTACTTCCAACTAACGGCGTTGACTTTAAGCGAACCCAAACCGCGATTACACTGGGAAGTCAATTTAGAAGTAAAACTACCAATCAGATTTCATCGTGGGCTGGTTTCAGGTTTGCACGAGGAAATTCTAGTGATTGACGTGCGAATAGCGCGGCCTGTTTTGAGAACTCCGACCAATCACATTATGTTGAGGGAGGAGCTTGTGTCTTTCCCCTCCCTCTCATGACATGACACCTCGACTAGCCAATTGACAGCGAGCAAAGGCGGAGGCGAATGAGGCTGACCTTCAATCCTCAGCTGCGGGCGTGGCTTACGTTGAGAAGGCCCGCCTATTGGCCGGTCTGCGGACTTCCCACAGACAGTTGTATGTTTCATAAAAATGCACTCTGATGCGGCAAGTAAGTAGTAACGTTAGAGAGGTTTTTCAGCATCAGTTTGGGACCCTATAGCGCGCGTGGCAGAGACGTTAATAGTCTTGCTGTGTTTTGAACTCCAGTTTTGTCTCATGGTCGTGTGGCGTTTGATGAGGGCGCGTGAATTCTGTGCTATTTGCTGCTCTCTTTGTATTTGCTAGTGCTGTCTTGTGCGACAACAAAGGGAGGATAGCTGGTGTAATTTTAGCTCTTTGGACATGCGGAAGGTTATATTTGACACTAAAGGTTTTGCGAAGTTAATTTTTCGTGTCGTGTTAGCGGTGCTCAGCTGAATGCGGCTGACGTTAGTTAAATTCAGGTTTTCGATGGTTAAACGGTGTGTTGAGCTGTTTATCTTCATCTTTATGGGTCACGTACAGCAGGCTTCAGCTCACATTTGGCATCCACGCAGTACCATTGCAAATCGGTCAATATTCTGGTCAACTGCGGACTCTTACAGGGAATGAAAATTGTGACGCAGTTGTGTAAAACAGCTTTCATTGCCTGCTGCAGCACTGCCGCTGGGTTTTGCGCCATCTACACTAGCTGCTGCAAACGCCTGCGCGTTCCTTTTGTGCCAGAACACATATAATGTTGTATATTTTTCAAACAACGTAAAATGCATTCAATCAGTTGGTGTAAATGTTGGGGGTAGAAGGGTCTGAGAGAAGTAGTTGTTTTGCAAATGCATGGGAATTGTAGTTTAGTATCCCAAACAGAGCTAAGCTTCCAATGGCCTGTTTAGAGGAAATGGACTACAACGCCCATACGTCCAAACTCTCCAGATACTTTGTAAACTCTGTGCAAGTTGCGCGTCTGCACTGCTATTTTAGGTATGCAGCTAGTGCTATCTGCTCGGCACTGTACTGGTTTGTGTGTGGTTTTGGCCTCTGAAAAAATGTTAAAATAATCGGTGTTTGGTGACAGCTTTTAATCGACAGTGCACAGAAGGCTTTAAGCGAGAAGGTAGCATGCATGATCGTTCTCACGTCTTTAGAGGAATGCAGAGAGTCCCTCCCTCATTCGTGTGAGATATTTTCAGCCACGTAAATCTTTGAAAACTGGAAATCAAGCGATAGTAGTGCATGCTCTGTGAATGTTGTGTGATTCCTGATCAAAGATCACCTGAGATTTGAGTCCAGTGTTCTTATTGGTGCTGTGATGATGTCACCTTCTTGTACCCTTGTGCTCATGCCAAGCATGATCAGGAGCATAAAGCTGAGTGTCACGCTTTAGTTTAGTTCTTTTCTGACGTTATATTTATTTTTTGGAAATAGATTTTCAGCTGAATTCCCACTTGACTACACTGGCCAGCATCCATAAGATCCACCACACCTTGCACAGGCTGGTAAATGCATTTTAGCAATATGTTTATGTGTGCTTTATTTTAGCATGCGTGTGCCCTGTACATCTGTGTCCTACTCACACACATTTGTTTTGAATAGAACTTGGCAGAAGACGTTGGACAGGACAGCCATCCCTCAGGTAACTATACAGCTGGTCTTTTTTTTGGTTTGTTTTTATAGGGAACATAGTGTTTTTATCAGGCCAGATGTACATTAACATATCACTTTCTGAAGTGGACTCCCAGTGCTTGGGTAGTACTCAAATGTTTTGCTATAGAAAGTTGGCATAATGCATGTCGTTCTTAAAGATTTATGCTTTCATTTTCTCCTCCGTTTATTTCCCTAGCTTGTTGCTCTAAAGCCATGCCTCCTAGGAAAAAGAGGAGACCCTCTGCTGGAGATGACATGTCAGCCAAGAAAAGTCGCCAGGACAGGTGCAGGATCCCTTTAATTAAACATTCAGTACCCTTGAATATGTGCAGTACACTGTTTATTTTGCCAATAGTAAACATACAATAAACAGTGTACTGCACGTGTAGTATGGTTGAAATTTTCTTTTCGTCCTCAGCGTTTTCAGAAAACATGAAACATCCCAAATCCGAGAGGAGGAGACGTTTTCTAGTAAAAGATGCTTGGAGTGGTTCTATGAATATGCAGGTGAGCACTTATTGGACACATTCTTAGTTTAATTGCATTTGACCTCTCCTCAGTGCATACGTGGGAAATTGTTGCTATATGTGGATTGACATTTGTTTATCATAAATAGGCTGTGATGATGTGGTGGGTCCAGAGGGCATGGAAAAATTCTGTGAGGACATCGGAGTGGAGCCGGAGAATGTAAGCACATATTTAAAATCTTTCATATTTTGACATCTGTTTATCTCTCTGTGACCACAAGTTAAACTGGTGTTTTGTTTTGGGGTTTGGGTTTTTTTTTTAATCACATCCTTTTGGCAGTGGTGACAATTTGCATTTCTGGTCATTTCTGATACTTTATAAAAGTGTATCTTTTAATCTGCATTCTCAGTCAGCAGTCCTAGGCTTTCAAGGTCACGTGATATGTAATGGATTTAGTATCTTTTATTTAAGAATATCTGCAACTGTCATTTGTTGCTTTTGCTCAGGTGGTGATGCTGGTTCTTGCTTGGAAGCTGGATGCCCAGAGTATGGGATATTTCACCCTTCAGGAGTGGCTGAGAGGCATGGGCTCATTGCAGTATGTCATTTACTTACTT
>VUQG01017150.1:2583-13857 GCA_015106755.1 Etia nguti
AAGAAGAAGAGGGAAAAAAAAAAAAAGAAGGAAAGAGAGAGAGAGAGGGGGGGGGGGAGAGGAGAGGAGAGGAGAGGAGAGGAGAACAGAGGAGAGGAGAGGAGAGGAAAGGAGGGGAGAGAAGAGGAGCTGGAAGAAGATGAAAGGGCAAGGGAGGACGAGAAAGCAGCATTAAGAGCGATGGCTCTCAGAAGAAAAGAGCACAGATGATCAAAATTTGAGAAGAGAAAACTTGTGAGGTTAAAGAGCGAGATGATGAAAAAGGAGGAGAGCTAAATCAAGCACTATAGATCTAAGAGAAAAGTGGGGAAGAGGGGGAATGAAGAGGAGAAAAAAGAAGTAAGACAAAGGAGGAGAGAAATTTAAGAAGACAAGAGAGGAGAGCAAGGAAAATGAGATATTTGTACAAAAAGGTTTTTTGGGGGAAAAGGCCAAATTGATTAATAAGAAATTGAATAAGAAGGGAAAATAAGTAAATACAAAAGTGAAATAAGAAATGTCAGTTATTTTGTGCTCTTTCAAACTGATCTTGCCTGTTTTCTTAAATCTCTTTCTTACCCCACCGTTAGCTCCACATGAAGGGGCACAACAGCAAATTAACAAGTGCTCAAGTAGACAAAATATGCCGAGCTCAGTATCCAACTGCAACGTCCTGTAAGTGCAGAAAAACAACATCGTGGGTGTAATGAGGTGGAACGTGGAGGGGTCACAAATAAATGCTTCACTTCAGCAGAGTCGTTGTACAACACAGCTGACAATGGCAGATTGGAAAGTCAACGCTTTAAGGCCACATGTTTTCTATTTTGGAAAAATCAAAAACGTTTCTAAAGATAGAGACAAATTGCGGCCAGATGTACTCTAAATGTATGCTAGGAGAACTCGTGCGCTTTTCCTGTGCCGTAAAACAAAACAAAAAGAAAAAAAATCTGTAATTTAATAATATTAGTTAATACTGTATATATACATATGTGCATTTTGATGCAATGAGAGAAAGTTATCATTAAATATAGTGTCAATGATTTTACATAAATGTATTTAATTGTTTTCACCATAAAAAAAAGAGTACAGCAACTACATAAATTAATACACTGTCGAAATAATTACTATAATTTCACAGATGCTTTTTAAGCATCTTTTAAAATTATTGGCAAAAACTGGTAAAATTAGAGAAAAGTTTCTATAGAGTTATTTTTAAGATATTAAAAAAAGATACAATAAATATAAAATGCATGGATAATTACATGTTTCAATCATTCAAAACATAATGAATATAATTTCATATCAGTTTACATGTATTTTTCTAATTTTCTAAAATCTTTTCATACATTGTAGTTCTGGGCTAAAGGAAGCTGGGCCTTTGTCACAAATAGACTCCACGAGGATGGGTGGTTTGGTCAGAATAGAGTGGGATAGCGTGGGGTATCATTTTATTGTATTAAACTATTAATACTGATTAAATGAACAAAATTCACATGAAATGACATCACAAAACAAGAACATAAATCTAGTGTAAATCTAAAGCTTTAGATATGAGAGGTGGAGACAAATGCATGTAAAGATGATGACACGAGAGCTGACTTTAAGCATACACTAACATATCCCACACATGAGCTGAAACACTCTCTGATTGTCCTTTATGTAAAACAGATTTGATACTTGAAACCCTTTGATCACGAAGACTTGTGAAGAGACCTGAGTAAATTGAATCCAACTTGAAACTTGTGACCCGCTTTAAGCAATCATGTAACTTGAATTTGACTACTTTGATGCAGTGGACTCTTGCTAAATATCCTTACACTAGTTCACATCTAAATTACACTTTGGAAGCCATCCTTTCCACTTAGTTTGTTGGGATTCCTTACCCCTAAACACAAATAATACTGGCACAAGCTACAAAGAAAAGGAGAACCATCATTCGAGGTCAGACCTTAAAGTTCGACTTAAAGGAGGTTTTGAAATAGAGCAAATCTTCACCAACGTAAAACTACTCTACAATGAACTCTCGGATCAAACGTCAGATGTATTCAATAGAAATATAAATGTTCACACAAGGTAGGAAGAATATATTTTAGAATTCTTTGTTTGTTTTCTTATCGGCCTGACTGTTCAGCAAATAGCCAATGAACTCTACAGCATCAACATGAAAAACAATAGTGCGTCTATTCAGTGCTGCGTAGCTGATCCTACATCTGGAGAAGTGTGCCGTTCAGTGGGGAGAGTGGTAATAACCCTGATTAGTTCCAGTGTTGATGGCTGCTTATGGAGCTTCCAGGGGAGAGTTGAATAGAGATGGAAATCAGGGCTTAGCTACGGATGATTATCTAGCCACTCCAGATCAAAGATTTCCCTCTGTCTCATCACAAAGGATGAAGAAAAGATCATTTCATCCCGCACTGTGAAACTACCTGTGCCTGTTTTATTGAGATATGCTGAAAAAGAGCAGCAGAGCTGTCTGCATTTAAGCAAACAGACTTCAGACACACGCATATGTGCAGACATATGATCATTATTTCATATGTGGCTATACAAAATCAGCCAGAGAGGTGATTTATAAAACAAAACGCTTATGAAAATGCTTCTGAGACTACGCATGGGGCTATGATTATTTAATGAATTAATTAATGAAGTGCCAGGAGTTTGGAAAGTGCAGAGATTGCAGCATAATGTGTTGATAAGAACTCATATTTTTAGCCAATAGGAGGGTCACGCTACTGCTGAGAAAGCTGTGGAGGAAGCAGAGTGAACCATCTGTGAATTCACAAGCAAGGTGTCTGTGTGCAGTATGTGCGTGGGGGGGAAATGCCATGAACAGGCCTACGTGCATGTGGCTCATTTCTGTGGCATTTCTTTAACTCGCAGCACAACAGAGGGAAAGAGGGAAAGAGATGGCGTGGTCGTGAAGATAAGTTGGGCTTCTTTTGAAAGCTTGGTCTGTTCAGTTATAATGAAGCCTTTGAACATTCAGCTAATACCTAGAGATTTTTGCCAGAAGCTTTTCTTCACATTTTTGTGATTTCATTTTGAATGAAAAAAGGCATGCATTGATTAGAACACTGAAAACAGACATTTTAAGAATGTGCCACATACGTCTGAATTCCCGCCTACTTGAAAGGTTAAACCAAAGAAATAAGGTTAATAAAAACAGAGAAATAATGAAGAAACTGATGTTCTGATTTCACAATGTCCCAAAGTCTCCAAGTGCAAACAGAAGCCCCAGACTATAAAATAATATTCAAACCCCAGCTTAATGTCTGAGCAACTGAAAATCAGTTTCTAATCAAACTATGACACACAAAAAAGCATGTCCCACTGTTGTACTTACTTTTCACACGTGGGGTGCTACATTTTTTGCATGCATGTTGATACAGTTGGGTAAGAATCTCAGTATGTGCACAGTCTACTGTGTTCCATTATGATGTTTTGTGTTGCCTATTTAATGCATCTGTTTGTTTTTTGTTCTTTTTTTTTTAATAGTGGAAATAAAATGTCCAAAATAAAAATTGACCTTAATATATAACACTAAGTTTGTTGGATATTTGTGAAAATAAGTAACAACGCAGCCATTTAATCATTTCTAATTTGCATATTTAAAAATAATATAAAATAACTCCTTTTATACGACAAATCAACTGTGATATCACCAAATACTTTTTTTTTTTTTTTGTAAAAGTCTACAGAATCTTCAATTCAGCAACATTTACTTCCAGAAATTGCATTTTTATTCCTGTGTGTGTTGTTACAGAGTGGGTGTTCATATACTATTCAGAGTCTGATTTACAGAACATTTACCTAAAGGCATGACTTGTTGACAGTATTTATGGAAATTTCAGTTTTATGATTCTAATGTCAAGAAAAAAATTGAACCTGACTAATGTTAACATTTCTGCTCCAGAGCACACACATTTGCACACTTGGATAATACCCCATTAGCATACTTAAACGTATAAATTCAGAAAAAATGATGGCTTTAACACAAGTTATCAAGCAGCTCTGACCTGAAATGACTAAACAGAAAAAACTCTCACGCAAAGCCTTTAATATTAATTTTTTTAAAATTATTTTTACACTATCTGTGTGTGTGTGTGTGTGAGTGTGTGTGTGTGTGTGTGTGTGGTTTAAACAAGTCTACTGGGTCTTTTTGTCATCACAGGTTTTCCAAGAAGCAGACTGAGGTGTGAAGGTGTTTCCTCTGCTTCTCTTACACACTTGCTAACATGAAGATAAAAATAGCAATCAGCCAAGAGAATCATGCTAATTAAAGACCTTAGCTCACAGCCATGCAGTGCAGATTCAACATACTGTAACTGCTACTACACAAGGGTTCCACCAATATGGGCTGCTAACCAGAAGTCAAATTGAATCATTTTAATGCCTAAAACAAACAAGGTCTAGGATATAGCACTGGTCTGACTTTACCCCCAGTGTATGAAAAAAACTGCCCATCTTTCTAAAACAGCTCCTGTATTCATGAGCAGCATGTCCTTTAGGACAGAGACCTCAAGTCACCTCAAGGCTACACCTTTTCCAGAGAGCTGCCTAAATGTTTAAAGAGCACGAAGCCTAAAAATGGAAAAAGTCTACTAAGATTCCAAAACTCATTTAAAGGAGAGGTCTGCCAAAAAAAGCAAGAAGAACAAACACTTACTGACAGGACAGAATGCTACCATGTAGCTCAGCATTATCTGAAAAAAAAAAAACCCAAACTGTTCTGTTCCGACAGATAAGAGGAGTCTTTTAATCTTAAATCATACTGAAAGCATAGACTGAAACAGACACATAATTAGACAACTCCAGCATGGCCTTATAAATAACTGGTAGGGGGTGAACCTATTACTGCATATAAAGAGATGTCCAACCAGTGCATATTAATGGCAGTGCTGTGTTAAACATTTGCTACCAGTGTTGAATCTGCGTGTCACTTTTTCAAAATGAAAGAAGAAGAGAAAAGGTGTTTTTAAAATGTTTGGATGAGAGGTGAAACATCTTCAAAAAACGTAAAAAGCAGTCCAGTCGCTTTAATTCAAGTTCATTTGAATTTTTAAGTGTTTAAGAAAGCATGCAGCAGCAGCTGGTTAGGCTTGCAATGTTAAAATCTACCAGTTATTCAGCCTTTTGTATATCCTGAGAGCTGCACTTAGTTTCTTTTGACTGGATTCAAGGACAGAGTGAACTTGTTCTTGTCTAACTGTAGCAACTGAGGAAGTGCCTCCAATTACAGAGGATGTGCAGTGTATAATCGTGTCATCATTAACATTCCCAATAAAATAAATCGTACCAGCTACAGGTCCCTGTGGTTGTGTTTTATTTTACTTAAATATAGTTAAGTGTTGATGTTGCCTAACCTAAGAGGTCTCCAGGTCTTCAAGTTCTGATTCTGCAAAAGTGAGGCTTTTTTGTTTACATTTCATTTTCACCTTATTAATTCTGCTTTTGTTTATTGTTTGGTTGGGTTTAGGCACAAAAAATAATTCAGTTTACTCAGTTAGAAAGTCCTCATCAATTTTGTTGGTGGCTTCCATAGTCGTGAGTCTCTCTCCATCAATTATATAACTAATGACCTAAAAATAAAGAACACCAGGACAGTCAGCTTTGTGTTTCACTTAGACTGAAGCCTCAGGTGCCCTTAATCTGTTTCAACAACACTATCCTCAGCGTGAAAGGCAGTGGTAAAATCATGTTGTTGCTTGTTCAGATAGCTCAATACTCTGAAGCCTTCTTTCTTTGGAATGGTGAACAGTGTCAAATGCCTTGGATAAATCAATAAACCAGTACTGCAAAACATGCTTTTCTAACCAAAGACTTAATTATACCACTGACCGCCTTTAAGTCTGCGGTAGTGGTGCTATGCTGTTTTCTTCTCACTTTAGTTCATTGCCTAGCCTCTCTGGATATTGGAGTTTAGGTATCTGCCATTTGCCCTTGAATGGGCATAGTACTCCTACTACTATTAACATTATTAGTAGTTGTAATCATAATACTTATAATAATAATATCACTAATATTAGTAGTATCATTACGTCATTTCAACACACACTTTTACAAAACTCAGGAAATCTACAAATTTGGTGACCAGTGCACTGATGCTGGCCTTCGTGATATAAAGAGTGAAGTTTAGTTAAGCTCAGTTTTGCTTGGCTGCTCTCCAAACACTTGTTTTCAGACAACAGATACCTTGTCCTGCTTTTACACCTCAGAACAGGAATGATTAAGTGATTACGACATGCTGCCTTCGCTTTAAAGATGGCTGTCATTCTGTCTGTAAATGAGCAAAGAAATAAACAGCCAAGGAATTGGACTACTGGGAACTGGTTTTCTATAAGAAGTGGTTCTCGATTCCCATCACAAACCATGTTGTTGCTGTTTTGTTTTTTCTCTCATCATTTCAAGACATCATTGGTAAAACTTTGCAGAAACAGTGCAAATATCTACCAAAATATTATTTTACAGCGTCCTTTTATGATTTATATCCAATTTATATTTTGGTGCTAAATTTAGGCACAAAACCTAAGGTGATTATCTCCCTTAGAACAGGCAGACCCCACCACATAAATGGACTCTGTGACTGCATACCCACTGCTTGTCAAAAGTCATACACTGAGTGTATGCCTGTTCCAAGTTTTTATTTAGTGTGCTTGTTTTTGTCAGGAATCATGTACAAAAAAACATTGTGTCTGAGAAAGGTGTCAGTGCCAGCATTTGGCCTCAAACTAATCATCAGACCACAAAGCACACTGCCATGACCTCCAAGCTACAGCTACACCTACCTCCAAGTCAGCCAACTATTTTTATAAGCCCTGCTTCACACATTGCGTTAAGTCAGTGTGGCGGTTACATGGTTGTCAGCCAGTTCCCCCTTCACTCTCACACTCGCGTGCACACATACACATACACATACACATTGGCCAAGGCTCATTAAGCTCCTTCCCAAGCTCCTCATTTTGTCCCTAATTAGGGGAACCAATGGTTTTGCAGGATCTGATCAACCTCTAAGTCACTCCAAGCAAAGATATCCTCCCCACAGTACTGTTGAGAAGCCATTAGAAACTTTCAGGACATTGGATGCTGACATGTTTCACCTTTTAAGCGCCTGTGTGACTAGCCTGTCATTGCTGACTGATTGCTGTGTATTTACTCCAAAACGTAATGGGCGTCACACAAAAAGTGATCTGTGGAGCTCCGAGGCAGCAGAAAGGCACTGTGTGTCTACGTCACACAGCTCTCTGTCTCTAGCTCGCCTTTAATGCATCTTCTATCGTCCCACAGACTGTCTCCTCGTCACCCGTCTATTCATCTCCCCTCTCAATGGCTCCCTCTGTTCCCCTCAACTCACTATTTCCTCTTCATCCCTCTGATGTCACAAATTCAGATATGAGCTTCTCTGATAGAACACACACCCTTGGACACTGCAGCTTTGTTTGAAAAGAGAGTGATCAGTGGATGCGAAGAACTAGGGAAGGGGAACAAGTCAACAGTGCGGTTATTTTCCAAAGCTGCAGGAGACTGTAAAATGCAGAAACAAAGGAAGACATGTAGGCTAAAAAAACATGCATGAATGCTTCTGAAAAGGCCTGTGTTGTGTTGCTGGCTTGTCTCATCCCTGTGACTCGGAGCCAGCCGTGCCTGCCAGGGCACTACTGTTGAGTCTATTTCTGTTATCTGCTCTCTTTCCCACGAAGAAGAAACAGCTGACTGCTAATATCGCTACCTGGGAGGGGGTGGACAAGACTTCTCAGACCTGGCCCTGTCTCAGAAATACATATGCTTACAAAGGATCACACACTTGGCTCTCGGCTGAGTTTTGTGGCACCCGTTGTGAGGATTTGTTGGCACAGTCGCATAAACACGTACTTGTCTTTCAATGACAAAACCAAAAGAAAAACACAGTCAGTGTGTGGAAAGTCTAAACAGCCATTTTGTTTCTTTTGTAGTTAAACTGTTTAGTAGAATTAATTCTGTGTTGACATATGATCCTCAATTCTGCTTCTTTGCCCCTGTAGTGTACGGGGGCCTTTTCCTGTTAAAAGGTAGTTCTTCCTCTCCACAGTCACAAAGTGCTTGCTTTGTTACAAACCCTTTTTTTCTTCCAAATCTTGACAATCAGGGTAAAACTAATAATGATTCTAACTGACCCATTTAAAAAAAAATCCAAAAAGTATATTTTGCTTTTATCCGATCATATAGTTGTGGCTGTGGTTGGGCGTCATTGGCAGTCACCTCCCAGGGTTATTAAGTCAATAAATTTAAGTTATCTGAACATTTAACTTAAAAATCAAGAATAACAAGTGGTCAAAATGTGTTAAAACAACAACCATGAAATTTTGGAGAATGCAATATGTCTTAAACAGAGGCAGTGGCATGGGTTCAAAGTAAGGTTTGGTGAGCTTGGAGGGGTCATGGGCTGAAATTAAGTCCATGACAGTGAAGGGGATTTTACATGTGGTAAACGCATCAATAAAGGAGAGCACAGAGTTGAGTTTAAAAGAATAATACACAGAGGACACTTGCAATCAACGCGGCAAGGGTGTATTTAATATTATTTGACCTTTTCAAGCCCACTGTTTGCATCTGACCTGGAATGCATACGCAGCATCGGGCTTTTGAAAGCCCACAAGAATTTCATTATTCTGAGTTCTAATAGTGTTTTATTGCCTTAGGGTTTTTACACAATATCTTGTTGAACAGTTATTGATTCAAGCTCAGAAATGTTGATACAAATCTTTCATATTAATCACTCAGTTCTGATGCTTTCATGGGTAGAAACAACATTTCAGTATAAAAACATATGAAGGTGCAAAGCCTTCAAGAATTCCCAGTGTCAACAGTTTTTTGGCTGTTTTTCAATAATGTCATTCAACCTTAGATCACTTGTTGAGATGCCACACTTTTTTTTATTAAAATACACAGTACAGCTTTTCAGGGACAGGGAACATATAAGGGTGGGGGTTATATGTTCCCTGTCATGTGGTTCATGACTAAAGTCTTATCCAAGGATGGACTGTGTTTTAGAGCACCCCCCATTAGCATGATGTGGAAAACTGACATGTCAGAGTTTAATATTTTGATATGCAGAGAAGAGCAATTATCACTTTAACTATTTTTAAAGGAAATCCAATGATAACGGTAATAATAACAATAATAATAATAATAATAATACAGTTTTTGAAGTTTTACAAAAACAGCAGCCCACCATTCATGCTGCATATCCAAGACTGGACATTGCAGCAGTAGCAGAGATGAGGGAGGCTCCTTGCACCAGAAGGGGACAATGAATGACAACCCATTTTGTTGGCAAATAGGACTGCTGGCGGTCAGTGAGTGATAGCAGGCTGACTGCCACAGAGATGGGCTCAAAGCGCTCATGTGCCTGCTCGGTCTCTGCTTTCACCTCTGCTAGGATTTCACCCTGCTTTATCATCACCTATTACTTAAACACAGTTTGAGCACATTTGTTGTGTTTTACTGCAAGTAAAATCCATAAAGCATAAAAAATATTCATTATTATATCCAGGTTTAAAATTGGCTCAAGGATATAAATAAAGGCTAGATGGTGTCAAAAAAGGGACGCAGATGATTACACCGGCTGTTTTTATTCATACCATAATGTTAAAGAAGGAAGACTCCAATAAGCACTGTGGATAGGTACAGGGGATTTTGTTTGTTTTTGTTTGTTTGTTTGAAAACATTAATGTCAAACTCAAATCAGAATAAGTGCGTGTAAATGTAACCTCTCTCCCTGGCACAGCTTCACACTGCTTTGAAAATGCACAAGATTTGTATGTCATCTGGTGGTTCTAACGTCGCAGTATCTAGAAATGCATTTTTAAAAAAACACTGAGAACGCGTGTTCAATAACGCGCGTGTGCAACGAGTCAAGTAAAGTTAAGCATATTTACAAAAAAATGAATTTTGCTGAGATTAATCGTCAGAACAAGAGTTGTCCTTACTCATTCTCGGAAATTCCCTAAATGACGCCCTGGCTCCAGTTTAACCTCTGTGAATGAGCGACCAGTTGTTAAATTACACGGAGATAAGTGGCGGTTCCTCCCCAGAGGAACGCGCCTTCTTCCATCCTCTGGGGCTCACCAACTAGCTCAGACAGCGACTGTCCATGCGGTGCGACTCCCTGAGCGCAGCACGGTTGGGTGTGACTTGAGCATACAGCGCTACCCTCAACTACACTGGACAGTAAAGGTTGTTACAGTAAATCTACAGGTATTTTGCGAGTTTGATATCTTTTTTTAAATTTTTTTTTATCGTGGCAACAAAAAATAGGGGGGGAAAGCCTAATGTGAATTCATAAAACAAAACAAGAAGCGCACACACGTCGAAACTAGCTGTGCTGATCACATATGTGTGCCTTAAACTTCATAGTTAGCAGCAAGAGTTATAATTTTTAAAAGGAAACAGAGAGATTTTACCTTGAGTAAGTTACCAGTCCTGATGCATAATGACAATGGTCAGAGCTCGGTGCGTTCACGGGGGATTCGACAATTCCAAAAGACGGTAAGTCCTAAGATAAGTCCACAAAACGTATGATAATGAACGGAAATCTCTTCTTATACTGAGCCAAATAAATGTGAGGTAACTGGAATGAAGAGGAGGTTAAAACTCAGACAGGAGTTCTGAATGTCTGTTAGTTCCGACTGCGCGACCAATGCAAGAAACAGGTTCAAAAAATCCCGACTGCCGTTGTTATTTTCTTACATTGTTCCCAAAGATAACGTCCCCCGCTCTTCATTAACTGTGAAAATAAAATCCTCTTTTTAAGACAGTAATATTTTATTTAGTTAAATTCCACATATTCAATGATTTCCTCTCAGAAAAAGTTATTCTCCAAATCTGAAATTTTCTCTGGTTCGCAGGTCGCGCAGCCTTCCAGGTGAATGTGATGCTGAATGGAGCGGCGCATCAAAGAGGACTCGCGCGTGTCTCGGGAACCGCCGTCCCCAGCTCTCAGGTCTGGAGCTTCCTTGCCTGCCTGTGTGTCCGCGCGCAGCAACAGCCGGATTCCTTATTTGGAAGCCCGGGGCTGGCGCTGCAGTCAAGGGTTTGAAATTGTACCAACATGACTTCCAGGCAAGTCTTTCAAAATAAAACGTAGACGCGAAAACGTTGATTGGACTAAAATTGGACTAATATATATATATATATATATATATATGTGTGTGTGTGTGTGTGTGTGTGTGTGTGTGTGTGTGTGTGTGTGTGTGTTTTTTTTTTTATATATATATATATATATATATATATATTTTTTTATTTTTTTTTTTTTTTTTT
>VUQG01017152.1:6534-26749 GCA_015106755.1 Etia nguti
ATACAGAGAAAAACCCAACAATCATATGACCCCCTATGAGCAAGCACTTTGGCGACAGTCGGAAGGAAAAACTCCCTTTTAACAGGAAGAAACCTCCGGCAGATCCAGGCTCAGGGAGGGGTGGCCATCTGCTGCGACTGACTGGGGAGAGTCTCACGTGCTGGGAGAAGGTAAGGTCTGAGAAAGAGATGTGAGTAAAGCATCTGGAGATGGGGTGAGGATAAGCCAAAGAAGCTTGTCTCTCCTCGTCCACCTCACACCAGGTAAAAACCAGCCTGGATTCATTTGGTCTGTTTGACTGTGCTGACTTTAACTTTTTGTTTTGTTTCAGCCCCGTTAAAATACTATATTGTGTTTGGTTTACTTTCATTAATCCTGAAGTAAAATCCTGGCCTGATTTAACATAATTTGTAGTTGATTTGTATGTTTCAGCTTGAGAATCTTTGGACTCCTTGATTTGTGTTCCTATCTAAGATCATTTCTAGTTTTAACTTAGTTAGAAAATATAGTGGATATAATTTGACCAAGCAGTTTAGTGGCAAAACAGGTAATATGTCAGGGTAAAACAAGCTTTGGAGTCTTTGTAACGTTCACCAACCCGTAATACCGAGTATAAATCCCTAATAAACAGAATACATCAAAGGAAAATGTTGAGAAATTAAAGCTCTCCAACTTTCAACCTACTTTCTTTTGCTGGCGGCGGAGTTTCAGTGATTCCTCCTTCTCTGGCCATGCTGTTTCTCCTCTTCCTCACTTCCTTCTACTCTCTTACTTTTAATCTTCTCTACAATTTGACCAGTGAAGAACTTGACTGCTTCACTCCCTCCTTCATCCCTCAGTCCTCCTCCTTCTGTAAATGCAACCGGATCCCTCAGTCTGAGCTGCTTTGTGCCCAGTGTGAGCCATCAATCAGCACTGCCTTCCTGTCTCCCAGTGGGCGAGGCAGATGTGTCTTCCTGAATACCACCAAGGCACAACAACGAGGAGGAACGCAGAGAAAGTGAATACACTACGGGACTATAGAGCTCACAACCTCTCATTTGTAATATCTGTTTTTAAATTTAGAATCAGGAAGATGAGTGAGGATGAGAAGCTTAGTTGTTTAACACAACGTTTAAGTTCAATAACAGCATTTAATATGCCTGCCCCCAACACAGTCATTGTGACTGAACTTGCAATAACAACTTTTGGCCACCTGGGGCAGCACAAACAACAGCTGATGTAGAATATTTAGTGTTTGGATTTTGTTTATTAATCATTAGGACTTCCATTAGTTTCTGCCTTGGCAACATCTTCCCAGGGTTTGCTATTATCCTTTGTAAGTAAACAGTATAATCAAAACAATGTCATTAAATTAGGCAACATAATTCACATATTACTAAACTATTAATGATGCTGTTGATGACTTGGCACATTTAAAATTGATTAACTGCAAGAGAGATCCATGATACAGTGTAGATGTCATTTTATCTTATTAAAAAAATGTTTTTTTTTAAAGTGGACAAAAAGTACGCCAAGTATTATAAAACAAATAAAAAACAAAGCTTTTTCCTTTTGGCTACATGGGGCACAAACTGTAGAGATGCATTAATCTACCTTACTGATACTCATGCTAACGCTAAACAGCGTGACGCACAGGTTAACCAGGCCTTGCGCTCAGTGTTAAACTGGACAGGTGCTGCTAGCCCTCAGGATCAGCAGGACGCATGTCAGCAATTAAAAATAGTTCAGGATTCATCCATTATTCATTGTTAATGTGGGCATCAGTCGTAGGTATTAGCCGTTCGAGCTGCAGCAGGCAAACAAGCTCCAATAAATCATCCACACACACTACCAGCTCAGCAGCAGAGACAGCTAAAGACTGACTACTGAACACAGAGGAACACTGAGCTCATCATAAGTCAGATATGTCCATCAGAGGGTGGTAAAGCCCCCCAAACAAAGTTAAACCAGAGAGAATAGAGGACCTAAATTTTCTCTTTTTGCTGGACAGCCAAAAAAGAACTCTTGTGCCCCCTTGTGGACACTTTTAACTGTGGCCGATACCTGCTGTAGGTTCAGTTTACTGTCTACTAATATCTACTCTTGTGATAAATTTTTAGTCACTTCAATAAGCCTGTAAATCAAAGCAAAAGCGACTGGCTATGTGGGCCTGCTTTCTAGGGTAGGGTACTGTAGCGCCACCATTAGGCCTTTATTCTTATAAAAAGAGGGGAAAAAATGGGTTTCAAGGCAGTTTAAATGTCCTAATACTGTTAATCACTCACACACGCACAGACAGACACACAGCAGCAGCAGCAGCAGCAACATTAGATAGTACTCAGAGCCCTCCTCCACAGCGGGGAGGAGAGAGCCATGAATAAGACATTGAAGCAGTCTGTAACTAGGCCACAATAACCAGAAACAGCATCTCGTGCATGGCTGACTGCTTCCTACTGTTTTGCGGAGCATGCTGAGCATTGCTTTGATGCTGTTCTAAATCTTGTCTTAGCATCACTTGTCATACACTGACAGGTTAAGACGCTCTGTACACATCCAGTATAAGCCATATCAAAAAGTCTCTGGATCAGCTGCTGTTCCAGACATCTATTGATTTTTTTATGATTCCCAATAATTCTTGATTTACAGATGAGTTTCTCATTTTCAGTTACATATATTTCATTCTCAAAGTAACAGCTGACACAGTAAACTGTATGTGAAAGGTTTTTTGGCAGCTCATGTAGGACAACTTCTAATTTAAGCAGAAATAAGATCATTCATTGGTCAGTCTCTCCTCTGGGATGGGTTTGAATACAATGGCTACTCACACCTGGATCACCAGGCTGAAAAAGACACTAAACAATCTTAACATGACAACCTGTCTGTGGTCTTTCACACAGACCACACTTGCATGTATTTAAGCACCTACCTGGTCTCCTTCTGTCAAAGTAACCGTCCTCTAAATCTTGACATAAGGACTTTTTTTAGTAGTCAATCCTCCTGACAAGTATAAAATATACCAGAGCTAGCAATACCACCTATTGCAAATGTGGCCTGAGCATGAGGAAGAACACTTATGTTTTGCAATGTCCTCCTGCATGTATCAGTGCCCATGATTTTTTGTTTTGTTTTGTATAAGTAAATCGACTGCACACTAAAACGTAAAAAATAAAATGTTATCAGTAAACTAAATTGTACAACAAAAATAATAACACTGTCCCTGTCACCTAGTAGTGACTGCCACCTAACATGGCGTTTGGGCGTTACTGCTGCTCATTTCAACCCCCAACTCTCACTGAGAACGCTGCGCCCAGACGAACAGAATCGGCTTTTTGGAGCTGCATCTCATACCTCATGATAACGACTTAAAAGCCTGCCCTGCACATAAGCCTTTCTTCTTCTTTACCCTAACATGGTTTGCGTTTTGTTGCGTTTCACCAACATCCATTTTCTCAAAATCAATTTTTACTATTAACCATAGAGACAGGCAAAATATTTCTACATACAAAGGGCTACAGGTGATTTCCACAGTTTTAAAGTCGTTGAAGAGCATGCCTCTCACAGATATCACATGTACAGCTGTTGAGTTACTCTCTATTTGAATGACTAAGTAAATGAATGAACATGCCATGTTGTAGTTTTGTGGTTCTAATACTCTTTGAAAGACACAAGGTAACTCGACAGTTCAACTTGAACTTGCAAACTATTTTAATGCAACAGCTTACATTAAAATGAAATATAGTAAAATATGACACGTGTTTCTGGCTTTCATTTATGAAACAAAACGAGGTCTCCGTGTCTGTTTCTGACCCACTTCTCTCGCTACCTGACAAACCATTGTCCCCACCACCTGCGCCGCCTGACTGACAGAACAGCCGAAAGGGAGGCTCTGCTTTTGGGAGACCCATTGGCAGTAGAAAGGGAAACCCCGTGTAACATCCAGCACATCCCGCTACATTTGATCAAGGTCCTTACAGATATATATTGCAATATCTCTCATATTATAAGCTCTGTGCAATTAGCTATTATACCCAACTGTGCGAGCAAAATAGGCGTCCTTGAAGTGGCCATGATGAGGCAACTATTAACTCTCCGGAGTATCACACATTTGCTGTAAACCCCAGCAGAAAGGTTGACATAATTAATTAAATTCGCTTAAATGATGACTGGAAAAGGTTCTTAAAGAGCAACAGTCTCGCTCCATATGAAAAATATCTGTAGCAAATCAAAGGAATTGATAAATTGGCCTTCATGTACTGGCGCTCCCAGTCAGTCAAAATAAACCAGGAGGGGAGCCTGAAAACAGCATAGACAGGGAGAAAAAAAGCAAACTTAAAACATTAGATGCAGTCCCACGGTGAGGAGGTGGGTATACTTACTGTCAGAGGCCATGGCTGCGGCTGTTTCCCTTCAGACTACGAGCAGAATCGGATGTATCATTGGAGGAGAGGGGCCAGCAAGCATCCCCGCCGCTCCTCATCCTCCAGACCCGCAGATCTGCAGTCACACAGCGGTGAGCGGTGAGGCGTTCACCGACTGTGGGACATTTCAACAATTTAAATAGTCTGTCGATTTTTTTTTTTTTTTTTTTTTTTTTTTTAATATTTTATTTTTTTTTTTTTTTATTTTAAATTTTTTTTTTTTTTTTTTTTTTTTTAGTTTTATGTAAATTTGAGATGTTGTTTAGGGTCCTGTGTACTGTAAAAGTTGTTAGGTAGGTGACAGTAAAGAAGTGGCACTCAGTGAAAACACTGTGGAAGGTGGAAGGAATACCAACCCAGACTGTCATTTCACACCAGCTTGCTGCTGCTTGTGTTTAACTTGCGTTTGGCAGTCAAACAATAGCTTGCAAGCTTTCCTAAAAGTCCCTTAATATGACACATTTTTGGTGAGTCTTTCATGTCCCCAGGATGTATTTTTCAAGTTTCAGCCCAATAATAAGTCTAAAGAACAGGGAAGAAGTGAACAGATGTGAACGGCTAACACATTAAACTTAGCTTGCCTTGTGTTTAGCAAAGCGAGCTAAGTTTAGCTGAAATGAACAACATAAAGTGGCTTTAACACAGACTTGTACACACCAGTACATGTCTACTGGTTGTAAATCAGCTCTTGAAGTTTCCACAGTTATTTATGGTTGTGCCTCAGTATTACATTTTCCCCAGAGCTCAGAACCATGTGCGTAAAATCAAAGCTAACAGTTAGCAGTTACCCGGCTAAGCAACAGCAGGTTTGTCTTAGCATCCTTGCTAATAGCATGACTCCAGTTCTCACTGACTCTGGAAGGAGTTAGCAGGGACGGAGGAACATTATGAGGAAATTTAAGCTGAGCTTATCTATTTTCTATGTAAAACAAGGGAGGAAGTCTCACTGGTTTGCTTCAAATTTTCACAGCTCATGCTTTACACTTAGAAGCTAAAAAAAAAGGAGTATCATAAAATCTCATTCACACTCCCACCACTGCTTCACACAGACACTCATCTTTTTGTTACTTGCCCTGTAGGTGTGTCGCTGTCTTTTAATCCGAATTGCAATATTGAATTTTTTATTCCAGGCCCCCTCAAGAGATAAGAAGCTATCTTGGATAAGTGGTTAAAAAGATGGGTGGATACATGAACATTTCATGTTAAGGAAAGAGAAAAATATTTTATAAAATGATACTAACTTTTGGTTTTAGTTTGTTCCAAATGTGCTCCATAAAAAACATGGTCAAACAACATCAGTGAAGTAAATTTATGCATACTTGAAGAAGAACTTAACAAAATGCAACACCATTGGAACTCACTTTATTGTTTTAGGATTTCCCGTGGTTAATCCAATGCAGACAATCTTCTACATGCATTTCTTTTTAAATGACATGCCTAACTGTACCATTCCTTTGGTCACCACAGAACTTTGATCAACTGGGAGAAGCAGCATCAGATCCACCCTCTGAGTCCCAGTGCATCAGACAAGTTGGGAATCTCGTTTCATGTGGTAACCATAAAACATGCCCCAAGTACTCGCAACTAAGCCACAGCCACAACCTCCCAACCCCCCTCAAAAAATTCTCACTCCTGGGTCTCCAGCTAGTTCCCTCCTATCTTTGTTTCTTATTTTATCACATCTTTCACTGCAACGCAGCCTTGTTGCAAATTATCGCCATGCAAATGTGGGAGCTGTCAGGTGACTTCAGTGAACTTCAAAACTTTTAAACCCAAAGGATTTCTCTAACATCATCTTACTATTTGTCTAGGCAGCATTACTGTAGAATGCTTGCTCAGGAATAATGCAATCACTGTCAAAGACTGTATTTTCTTCTTCTTCTTTTTTTTAACAATAGAAAAGCTGGCTGGCATGAAATGTTGATAAATATATAATCTGCACCGACTAGAAGCTGTATTCTCTTTAAAGCTGAGCCTAAATCACACAGACACAGGGAATAATCAAATCAAGCAACCTTTCACTCACTTATCACATTTTTGGCAAGCTTGTCAGGTGCAGATAACCGATTCCAGCATAAAAGGAACGTGATCGATATTCTTTTAGTGGCTGCTGAGATTTTTTAACCACATTAAAGAAACTCAGTAGTGCCAAAAGCTTCACCCCTAAAAGGGATGATTTTATTCGTTCCACGTGCAAACAATCTGATAGTGGTGATAGTTGTTCTTCTTAGTCCGTTGTGGATAAAAAGTGTAGCATTGATATATTAGGAGATAAAATTTGGGCTCTGATCTCCTTTTATCCAAATTATTTTCAAAGAATCTTAAAAAAAAAAAGCCTAAAATAATCAGTATCCTTTTTTTTTCCCGCGTTCACTCTTACGCATACCTGCACTAGTGCACACATGGCACGCATACATACATGCAAAAGATGCCCAGACTGTGGGAGAGTGCAGAGCCAGTGAGCCGCACAGAGAGGAAGTCAAGTGTAGTATTTTCTTTTTTGCTTCCCTTCCATGCCACTTTTCTTATTATTTCTCTTTTTTTACCAGCTTGGCCAGTCCTGTTGTGGCCCGTGATGCAAGGTCCCAAGGGCTCGGCGGTGAAATAGTAATATGGACCATCTGACACCTGTCAAAACAGCCCTGTTAGCTGAGCGTCAAGCCCTGTCAGCTTGCGGAGGAAAGTGCTACGCAGCCTCTCAATTTCCCCCCTCCTTCCCCTTAAGTCTGTCCCTTTCCCCCTCTCTCGCTCCCTCTCTCTCTCAATCTTTCCCAACACTGGCTCATACTCAGTCTGCATCCCCCCCCACCCCCCCGTCTCACTCCTGAGTATCCAGCTAATTCCCTCTCTCCTTTCTCCCACCCATCTTTGTTTCCCATTTTCTCACATCTTCCTTACTCTTTGACACTCCTTTGCCCATTTATCTTTGTCTTTCTTATTCTATCTGTATCTAGATTGCAAATCTTTAGCTTTAACTTGCGCGTGTGTGTGTGTGTGTGTGTGTGTGTGTGTGTGTGTGTGTGTATGTGTGCTCGTGTCATTATCATCACAGTAACTCGTGTGGACAAGCAGTCAAACAAATCTGATTGAAATATTAACTAAAAGAGAAAAAGATGCATTATTTTCTTTAAAAGTTCTACCAAACATGTTCTAATTGTTGTGTTTTTAAACACTGAATCAGTCAAACTTCTCGGGGTGACATTTATGCCATGAAATGATAAACATGACACATGTGATCAGATTTATAAATTCATATGGCAATTGTTGTTAAATGGATATGCTGTTCTAGACTCACTGCCATGCTACATCTAGCACTGAAGCAGCATTTACACATTCATTCATGTAATGCTTTTATATAGAGAAAACACCCAGGCACACACACACACACACACATAGATGATGCATGATGGGCAAATTAAGGGTTCAGGACACTCTGACATGCAGAGTAGATTAAAAGTTCGGATGAACAATGTTTAACGGTGAATTGAACTTCAAACCTCTTCCCTCGGCTTCTCCTTTTCTTCATTCTCGGCACCACCCTTCACTTTCCTCACTATGCTGTGCTCGTACGCCGCTTCCCAGCCTGTTCGCCTTACCTCACATCACACAGGCTTTACTCTTCTGCTGCACCTTTCCCGATATGCCAAAGAGCCAGAGATGTAGCAGTGAAAGCGCAGAGGGAGCGTTAGGCTCGGTGCCACCACTGGGAAACACGTCCTGTCACGGTCTGTGTCAGTTCAGCTCAATTGAATTACTATCAGTGCTATCTGTTTACACTGGATTGGAATTGCTTTCCCAGTGTGGAAAAGGAACAAGGAGGGGGGTATTTATTTTTTGTGTGGTCTGCTACGTCTGTGTTCCAGATCTGTTTTTTTTTTTCTTAAGTATTAAAACAGAATGAGATTTTAGGAAAGGGAGAGCAAAAGTAAAGAAAATAACAGGAGATCACCCAAAAAATATAAGAAATACAGGGAAGAATTTCACTTTTTGAGAAGTGATAAGAAAGAGAAAATGAACCGGCAAGTTCTTCCTCTGTTTTTCAAGTCTGATTAAAAACATACCCCTGGATAATCTCTCATATCCTGTCTATTAAAAAAGCTGTGGTGGAACAGCCACCAGAGAAAGTAGGGCCAATTGTTTCCAGTGTAAAGTCATTAGAACTCGTAATGAGTCTCAGGCAGATAATTCTGATTAATAATAATTTCCTTTTTAAGTTGTGCTTCCTGGTCAACACTGATGAAAGAATGAAACATTTAAATTATTGCTCTGGTTCTGATGCAGAATGAAAAAAACAAAAACAACAAAAAACCCCATATCCTTCTGGATATGATGTTTCACAATAGAAACTGACCACCCTGGAAGAATGACAATAATATTGACTTCATCTTTTTTTTTTTTTTTGACCTAGGTTGACTTTGAGCAAATTCCTGCACTTGATTGGATTTCTCTGTGGCATTGATCATGACTCACATGAAGCATGCTGCGGATGGGTTTCTGCTTCTAATTCCAGCCCAAAGCACCAGCAGCTGATGCTGGTGTACTTTTGTTGCCCCGCATTTCTTTTTTTTCTTTCACACTGGCACCACAGACCATCAGCATGAGAATATGCTGGTCCCGGTAGGAAAAAGAAATGATTCAAGCATCTGACACGTGCACTCAATTTGTTCAGAAAGCGGTTTAATAAAGATTTTGTTACAGAAAGAACAGTTGTGCTCAATGTGGATCATATGCTCCATTGCGGTGCATTTACTCTTTACTTCTACTTACTCTCCCGCTCGTGCTCGAGCAACCCAGAGGTTGCAAATGTCCCCAATTAATTGAGTCAGTATGAAATGTAAGAGAATGCTGCCTGTTCACAAGGACCAGTAAAGAAATAAAACCCATTAGATTGAGTGTAATTGCCTTGGTTAGACACACCAAGAACCATATGAAAGGTTTCATTTCCCCTCATCCTCCTTTCCTCCTCTTCACGCCAACAAAGCCACTCAGCTGTTCTGTGAGAAGACATTATGTACCATTCTATAGACTAGTTACATTGAAGTACCTGTATTTCTGTGTCAGGATAATGGACCTTGGCACTGAGATGTATGAGATGTATCTCATCCAGTGGCCGGGGTGGGAGAGAGAGAGAGATGGATGTGTGGGATGAAGTGGGACGAAATTATAGCAGAGATAAAAATAAACAGTCCCCTTCACAAGTGTTAGGCAATAATAAGCATAACCCCAATCAAAGTTAATGATGTTTTATTAAATGGCATTTATTGAGAGGAGACAACAGCTGTGCTGTCTTGCGTTTAGACGAGAGATGGTAAACAAGATGAGGAGATCGGCGGCATTTATAGGCTTACGTGCAGATTATGGCGCGAGTAGATGCGACTTGGAAGGGTCACTAAGAATTCGAGAGATGCTGAGCAGAAACAAAAAGTTATTTTTTGCCTGATAATGTTTTTCATGTAAAGAAGTTTTTTTCATACTGCCACGGGGCTGCCAGTTGAGTTATCAGTTTCCTGCTGGGCATCAATCGTCAAGGGCAATTGAATTAAAAGCATCATTCATATTCAGTCTGAACAGTTATGTCTCATGAAAAATGAAAATGAACAACCCACTAACACCTTTTCAGGGCATATCTCTATGTGCATGTGCAGATAGAGGGTGTGTGTTAGCCACATGCTCTAGTATGTGACCAGTTTCAGTGAGATTATGCAGGAAAATTGCAAATGAAGCTATTCCAGAGCAGAGAATTCAAACCAGAGTTCTTTGTTTGTATTATTACATTTTTCAGACTAAGTATGACTAAATGCCTCTTAGTCATTTGGCGCCAGTATGCTATGAATGTGCACCAGTTGTGTGTTCGGATCTTTTTCCCTATGTCTGCACATCTCCAAAGCAACTGGGGTGGCCTCTTGGCTGGGCCAAGACGCTGGAGCCCGATGGAGACAAGGTAAAGGGCTGAGGATGACGAGGAGCAGTGGAAATAATTTCCGAGAGGAACTGGATCTTTATGTTTCTCGGCTACGACTGCCCCGTGACATATGGAGATAAAGCCCCAGACCACTGTCACAGGCCCACGTGCTATAAAACAAGCAGGTGGTGCTGGGTATTTTCTCATTGGTCAGAAGTAAGGATTTATTAAGGTGACTCAGCCACTCATAAACAGCTATTAGTAAGGGATTTTCTACAGCTCAGATTTGGCTCTGGGCTTAGCAAGCTGGAGGACCAAATGATGATGTGGCAAGAGGACAACTTTCCACCTATTACATCAGTGTCAAGACACTCTGTGATGACCTCTTTAGCAGGATGGTCTAAAATAACAAGGTCAAAAATAAACTCAACTCCTCTCAAACTTGTATCTTCCCTCATCGGTGAGTCCCCATGATTGTGCCTCGAGGTCCTTGCCATGGACAGCCGCAAAAAATCACAGACTTGGGAAGAATCCAACAATTTGATGTCAGCAGTTCACATCTTATCCTCTTACTCCTCAACCCCAAAGTGAGAAAAAAACAGTGTGAATTTTGCTACATCTACACTCTTGGCAACATCATGTTGAATAGCTTCCAATTCTGAAATACTCTACCTCTTCCATATCCCTTTACCTGTCAGTTTCTATTTTGCTTTTTAGACGCGAAGGCATATTATTTTCCACTTTAATGGCATGATCTTTCAACAGTGACTGTCAACAGCTCAGAACACGGTTTTCACTTCTAGAGTTGTTGTCCTTGCTTCAGTGGACAGAACAGTAACAAGCTCCGCTGAAAAGATGACGACAAAATAGGAGTAAAAGTGGGTTTTAAAGCTGTAAAAGAAAGTGAGGAAAAAAAGGAAAAGAGGAGAGAGTATTTAGGTTTCTCTTTGTGTAGTAGCACTGACTTCCCATTTTTGTTGACATGCATGAACAAAATTGATTGACGTTTTTAACAAAGTCCCTTTGTCTTTAAATTTATTAACATGGTTTAGTCTCAAAATCATCCTTTAATACTACTGCTTTAAAGTTACGGTGTGCAACAGCAAGATGTCAGTAGATTTCGGTTCTACTTTCATCCCCCTCCCAATTCAAGTCCATAATCCTAACTACGGAGAGCGCTGTAGGACAAACGTGTTTTAGTCGGCCAAGAGACATTAAATTGAAAGCGTACCCAGTAATGGCTGTGGCCAGCCAGCACAGTATTTGGACTGGACCCGGATTGGCCCAAGAGTGTTTTCCTACCTGTGGAAGGCTGTCAGATCCAGCTGTTAATGCCGAATGAGAAGTGTCCACCTTTATTTACACTAGAAGAGGCTGAAAAGCTTTGTGAAAGGAGTCTAATACAGGTCACTAAGTCAGAGAAGCTCACTCCTGACCAATGACAGCGATACTTACACTGAACTTCTCTGTTGGCAAGACAGAAGAGTTTTCTGTTGTTAGCTAGCGTTAGAGTCTGGTACCTTCTGACTTACTCATGACTTTTTGAGTAAAATATCCTTTTTTTCTATTAAATAACCTCAGAAAATAACTGACTATGCTGTAAAATGTACAGGTATATAAACTGACCCAAAGCTACAATTAATGTTTTACCAGATCAGTTATAAGACAGACTCATTTTATTACCGTTTAACAAACTAGTCTAATGGGGAAGCTTAAGCTTATCCCAAGTACCAAAGCAGGAGACGGGGTACATCCTATACAGGCTGAAAATGCATCCTATGGCTAACACAGAGGGATGGACACATTCACATCCTTGTCTATGTGCAATTTAGAATCAACAGTTAACCTAAAATGCTGTGTTTGGACTGTGGAAGGAAACCGGAGCACATAGGCAGAAACCATGCTGCCCAGAACCTTCTAGTAAAGACAGTGCGTCATTGTACTGCTTGTCCAAAAACCATATTAACAATAAAATAATTAGTATAAGAATAATTTTAGTAGGTTTGAACTACAGCAGTTACAGCAGAAATGTTGCTTATATTTAAATTACAAACCGTTGCAGTTTTTGTTTTGTATTGCAGCCTGTTGTTGTTAAGCCTTTATTCATTCACTTATTCCTGGATATCAAAACTGCTGCGCATGTTGAACAGTAAATATTCACATTGGACATGTCAGTGCTATTGCAGCCTTGTTTCTATCCAGCAAGGAAAGCCAGTGCAGCAACTGTGGTTGACTGCTTCACACACAGATATGATGACATGATTTGTTGAGGAAAGGGAGTGCACTGCTTTGCATGGGGAAAATCTCCCAGATCACAGGAGCAAGATTCCATTCATTCCTGTTGAATGCTATTTATTTTTGTCACAAAGCTAGGATATATGGATTACAGTCATGAACTATTTCCTTTTCTGCAGTGGACCAGGCCTTCAGTATCTACAGTGTCTACACATATTGCTAGTGTTGATGCTTCAGCGCAGAGATGTGAATTTTGGTGCTGTGCTTCCAAGTGTTTTTTGTGAGATTGAAGAACTGTGTTAGTTATATGTTTGCTGACTTCGGAAAGAGTGCTCCTTAATTATAAGTACTCCAAGCAGTACACGCCAGAGGGAGAGGATTTCTGTTCTGGTGAACTGATCCAAACTTCCAGTTACCCAACTAACAATGCTAATTAAGTGCCAGAAAGCTGTGATCCCAGCTCCAGCGCTGGTGCTTCTCCCCTCTACCACGGGGCCCCCAGGCTCTCTGACCATCAGGGGTGCACCTAAGAACTATGTGGGGCAATGGAGCATGTTGACTATGTCACATAGTCAACACGTAATGGGTCAATGTTTTTACCCAGCTCCACTTTGCCTCTTTATCAGCCTGCATCATCAGGGTCTGCTGGTCACACAAATTAAGAGGCAATTAAAGCATTGAAACAGCAGAGAGATCAAAGCAAGCTACTGGAGCAAAAGCCACTCTGGAGAGCTACGCAGTTTGATAAAGCAGCTATAGTCTGGCTTAATAGGAATCAGAACAATGAAAATGCATTGGTTCATGCATTTTGTTCTCCGTAATTTCTTTGTAATTTCCAAGTGAAACAAAAAGAGCATTGTTTTTAAAATGGGCTAGATACTGTCTAACCATGAAAGCAAAGTTGTTGGGATGTAGACAAACTTCTACAACGAATGGAAATTCACAAGTCGGTCTTTCAACTTGTTACAGATGAGATGTTAAAAAGAGAAAAGAAGGTTGAACGGAATCCAGTCGACAGAGAATTTTACAGCTCAGAGCCACCACTGAGATTCCTGTATCTCTGCTCATTTCCACCAACATGACAGAGGAAAAACAAAAACAAACAACAGCTTTCATCATCTCTCACTTTTGTTTTCCTGCGTTATCCACTGCGGTAACTCGTGCCAATCTCGGACCAGTCAGACAGTTTCTTCTGTGAAATGCGTTTCATGGATTAAAATGTAATTTGCTACAGTTAATGAAAATACGTTGAGCATAAACACAGGAGTGCTTATTGAGTTGGGGTTTGGGAGGCTGGAACTGGCTACAAACAATGACATCCAACTGGTCCTTTGTAGAGAGTTTGTCTGATGTTTCAGATGGGCTCTGCCACTCTTGGGAGAAAGACGATAGCGTTGGCTAATTCAATTTCCATATGCGTGTAACAATATCTGCTTGAGTGCATGTGTCCTTGTTTACCATGGGTCCAAAGATGCATTTTAAAGACTCCGCTTTGAGTATGCATGTGTGTTTGTGTGTACACAGGATTGCTTCCTTTCTTTTTTTTTCTTTTGAAGTTTTGGTCAAAAATCTTTTTTGCTAGTTTTGCTAACATCCTCCTATCCACCCTCGTGTCTTGAGAAATCGACACAAACCGAACACAGTAAATTAGGAGATAAGTGTAAGCCCTTACTTTGAATCTAAACTCTGATATTCCACCCCACTGTGAGAAGGAAAACATCTGTATGTGGCACATTGAGAACCGGAGCCACGCCTGTCGTGTTCGGAGCCTACGTGACCACATTTCTCAGCGTGCCGTGTTACTCAGAAATATGCCAGAATCATCATGTGAATAGTATCACTGATATTTGTATATCTCTCTCAGCAGAATCACCCCAGGAGAAAAATTTTCCCATGGGAATTAGTGCATCTATAGGAATGTGCTGTGAGTGGGTATATTTGTCTGTCCATGGGCACATTTGTTTGCGTTAGCGCGTGTCTTCTTGCTGTTGGAAATGATTTGGGTGAATGGGCGAGCATTCGTGTAGATTCCCAAGCGTAACAATGCTTCCCACAAACCCCAGCAACATTAATATGTACGTGGTATACAGTGTGTATACACACTCATTAGTCCTGCGCTGCCATCTGAGGAGCAATGTAAAAGGATAGGGGTTAGGTTATATCCACTGAGTGGGTGTGTGAGTGTGGCCGTCTGTGTGTTGGAGTTGGCTGAAAATGTTCTTGGCTCAGCGTGTGCAAATCTATCTGTCTGAGAGCATTTGTCTGTCTGAGTATCTTCTTGCATGTGTGGAAACATGCGTGAGTGAAGAAGCAACTTGTGGGATGTCTCGCCTTCCTGGCGAAGGGAGGCTTTTGCCTCAGTGCAGTGAGGAATGCACTCTAAACTCCTCAGAATAATTTGTTTTATGGAAGAAAAAAAAGATTAACAGGCAATTTTTCCATACCGAATGTCGAGACCAGAGCACAGACCCAGTATCCAGTCATGTCAACTGACGTGCTACAAGGAATAAGAGAATAAATACAAATCATGCTGCTTAACCCCTTAACACCTACTGTATCACATTTGATACATGGGCTTTTTTAGACTTCTATATCATCACTGTGATTCCCCCTCACCCTCCCCGAAGAACCTAAATAAATTGCACAATAAATTTTAAAGCAATAAATTGCAAAAAAATACTGGATGTAGAAACTATGAACTACAAATTAAATGTTATATATGCATATTCATATGTATTGGGTTTTTTTAATAGCCAGAAAGTATAATAAACACTCCATTTTTCATGGTTCAGGGTTAAACCATAGTGGCAAAACATTTAATAACATTTCGGGCTACTCCTCCACATTTGCAGAATAAATAAATAAATAACACATCAGGTTTATCTGAAATTCAAATTGCAAATACTTGAAGCAGTTGAGGGAACTGTGAAAAGAAAAAAAGCTTCTCAGTTGGTTATGGATAAGGAAATTGATTCCAGGGCCAGGTCAATCCCCCAACCTCCTGGTGATACTTCATTGATTGGAATTTGACCGCGACTCTGTGGCTTGAACATAAATTAACACCTGCTGACGTGCAAACCTGTGCTCTGCATTAGGAGGGACTTGGCACATCCTAAGTAATGACAGGTCCTCAGCAGCCATCTTGCGATTCATAACACCAGACGGCAATGTATTAAATTTTCAAGTGGCAGCGGTGGGATGAAAGGTTTTTAAGTGTTACCGCTTTGGTCTTCATATTGACTTATTGCCTGCTTAATGCTCAAATCTATGCCCGGTGTTTGACAATGTTAGTGTGAAGGGAAAATCTGATAAGCTGGCCACTCAGAACAAGAAATGCAATCTCCTCTCTGCATTTGACCGCTATAAAAATTTGAGCAGGGGGATCGATAGAGAAAACAGATGTTGATTAAGTTATAAACAGCACAACTGACAGTCATGCTATCATAAAATCCAGATTCCTTTTGATCTGCACGCACTGCCTGTCTATTTAGGAACAGCCGGGGGAGATTCACGACTCGCGATGACTTTTGTAAATGCACAGGGATGCTGACACAAACAACCCTGTCTGGTCGGAGGGCTTAAAATAAAGCTGTTAATAAAGACATCAGAGGTGATAGATCACCAAGGTTGAGTTGAAAGTGAGCAGTCGACGAGCTGTCTCCAGACGTGCGGGCGGGACTCGATTTTGCAGGGCAAGCTACCCACGAGGTGCTTGTTATGGCAAAGCAAGGCATCAAAAAGTGCAAAAGGATCCACCCTGACGTTACATTAGCATCCCAAACCTATCCATCTCCCTGACAGGTCATCGGCATCAAATGCCAGGTAGTGTGACAATGCCGACACTAGAGTGTGCCCACACACGCACATTGCCGGAGCCCGAAGATGCCCGCGTGTCTCACATCTGGAGGGAGGGCAACTTGATCTGTGTCCACAGCTTGGGGGGTCACAGCAGGAAGAACGAGTAATGGCCTTTTCACTTAAGCTGATCCCTTCTACGTGCCCCTGTGGCACTTGCATATGAGGTCAAGATCATAAAACTTTAGAATGTACAGTTGGTGGGGTTGCAGGGCCCCCAGGTCGAGGCCCCCCGGTTGAGACGAGAACTGTTTGTATCCAATGCCGTGTCAACATATTTGTGTGCATGTTTGCATCACATGTTTCTTGTACAAGTATTGCTGCATAAGCGTTAGCAGCCCAGATCATTGCAAATTTAGAAAAATAGTTATATAGAGAGAGAGACGAGAGAGACACAGCGAGTGCATGTGTGGGTATGTGTGTTTGTGTATGTGTGGCGGTGGAGACAGGAGGTCAGAAGCTGAGACTTTGCCCAGCGTCAGCTGACCATGTCCCCCCATTCATCCTTGTCATGCGGATGGCGTTGCAGGCATGTGTGACTATTTGACTTTCCTATGTAATGAAAATTCCACATGTAGCACATAAGACATGCTTGATGTTATCTGTCTTCACTGCTCATCCTGGTCTGACAGGCCCCTCGGATTGCACATTCACCAGTACAGACATACACAAATCCCCTGGAGGGAAAAACACAACAAATGGATGGATATAGTGATATAGTGACAGGACGAACTTCTTTAAGCTGGCGGTTTCAAACCACTTTAAGACAACGATAGTTTTTCATGGTTTATATCACATTCTGAAATAAGGCTTTGCATTCACAAACACTGGCATCTTTGATATTTGTGAGGCGCAGTCTTTTCAGAAATTATTTCAGAGACGTCAAATGCTTTTGTCAATATTTTTTCATTAATAGGTAATCAATCCAGTGGCGAGGAGATCACTTCACTGCAAGGCGCCTCCCATTGAGCTGCAAATCGAACAAAGCAAACAGCCAACAAGTGCATGAAAAACTAAAATTTAGAAAGTCTTGCTTCTGAATGTGAGTGAGCCTTGCTTTGTGCTTTGGCATGCAAACCCTCATACTTTCCCTCTTTGCTTTCTTTCCTTTCTTGTCTTCACATTGTGTCAGCAGCGGACGGTGATGATGGGATAGGATGGATCTGTAATAGGTTGTCTCTGGCAGCACAATGGAAGGAGGGATCGTTGTTAACATTATAACATATTGATCGCTTCGACTCCATTTCCCAAGGCCCTGTCACACAGGAGCCATTACTCACAGCAGTCATCTCCGCCACCACCGCACATTCACACATAACCTCTTCCCATAGCTGACTTTGACAGCATGTCAACATGATTTTACGATGTTCATTTCTTATGACCCTTTTAACCTTCCTGCTAATCAACAGATTAGTCCTAAATTTCCTGATTCCATAATTCCCGCTTTAAGGGATGTAATATACAAACCAAGGCCTAAAGATGCGCTTTTTAGAAACTTCCTAACTGTGATTCATATTTGTGCACTAACTCGCATAACCGGCATGCCATTGGGTCAAAGCTTAAGAATTAATCAGTTAAGTCAGGTTATTAAAGAATCCAGCTGCACAAAACAACCGTCCTGGTATTCACAACAATTTCCAATACCCTTGCAGTAATCAGCAAAATTGCTTGCCCACATGAATGTGCAGACTGATGTGACCAAAAAATCAAATCCAAGTCATTAAAATGTCTCAAAAAGCCAAACACAGCGTTGTCCCTGGTAATTGGGGTAACTGAAGAGCGGACCTTGCCAGCAGCCGCAGTCCTCCAGCGTTAAGCCAATCTGCCGACCACCTGAACTGCCGCCTCCCTCTGATCTCAAATAGCAGCGAATGCAGCACAGCCCAGCGTGAGCAGGTGAATACACACACAGACCCTGGCAAAGTCAAAGTGAGTGGAATATTCTATCGTTTGATGGACAATTTTGTTATCTGGATTTTTAATTTTTACTCACACTTATGTGCCCCTTTCTTCTTCTTCTTCTTCTTTTAACAATGCTGTCTTTTTCTCGTCAGTTTGATTTTATTTTATTTTTACATTTGGAATATGAAGAATCTGCTATAAAAAAAAATACCTTTAAAAAACTATAAAATTCAGTTTTTGTTGAAAGAAGGAGCTTTGGTGGGGTCTTGGTTAGGGTATGTTTAATAAATGATTTAATATTTAAGTAAACTTCTTGTGTGAACCACCTCCTTGTCACCTACTTTGAGCCAGTTTGTGACAGGTGGACATGGATTGAATCGCAGCTTCCAAATGGGCGACAGTTGTTGGCAGGCTGAAGGAAGTTAAATGATGTGTCCTCTATAAGATTCACCAGCTGCCTGAGTAGAAGGTTATCAGCTGATCTTTTTTTGGGTGGTTCAGTAGCTGTGTCCTTTTTAATGCAGCCGGCACATGTGCAAAATGCACACCACTAGCTGGGGTCATGATAAGTCATCATAACTTGAAGTAACTGTATTTTTAGGCAGCTCTGCACTCAAATATATGCAGGACCAGAGCGGTAACCACTTACTACAGACGTTATGGATCTATATTGCTTCAAAATATGGAAAAAGTAAGTTAATAAGGCTAGATTATTTAATGTTGCACTTAGGTACCTTAGTGCCACTTTGCCTCCATTAGTAAATGTTAATAGACAGTGGTGGCACTGAAGTGTGTGAAATGTAGCGAGTAAGACTGCCTCTTTCTTGGTAATGCTTAATTGATGATCTCTTTTTCACCTATTGCAAGCCTACTCATTACTGCCATTGTTATTGGTTTGCACCACAACATAACAAATCTTAACATCATAACAAATGCTGTGAAAGTTCAGTCACAATTCTGCCACCTACTTTTGTGGTGCACCAGTCAGTGGGGAAAGCCTCTGCATAATTGCCAGTGTAAGTGCCTATAACAGGAGCTTTAACTGCTTGATCTTTAATCATAGCACTGTGAGGAGTGGAAATATTGGAATAGTGAAAGTAGAAAAGACAGATTTTCTGGGCTGCAGATGTCCCTCTGCTACAGGCTGTATGAGACAGAACTGACAGGCTTGAAATGTCCAAAGACAGTCTGCTTCAGAGGGACTGTCCAGCCCAATACCAAGGGCTGTGGATCTTCCCAGATGTTAATGAGTTACGATTGTTACCTAGCTACAGTCATGACCTTGTTTAAAGGCCAAATTGTGTGAGTGTGTACACACTCACACAATTTGGCCTCTTTAAGAGTATGTATGTGTGTGTTTGTAATATAATGCAAAACAGAAACACATTTATTTATTTTCTTTTTTTTACTAAAGACACATAACCACATACCTCTGCTTTCATAACTACTGAAACCAAACATGTTCTCTATCCCACTGTTCCCATCACCTTCCAAGAAAAATCTATCTAGCTACCAGCATTGGATCCATCACAACTAGTGAATCCAATTGTCTTGCTCTTCACTGTCCTTGTCTATTTGATGACCTGCAGATGATTGGTGAGCAGAGCACCGCAAGGTCATTTGAGATGCCTTCTTTACCACTCCACCATGACAGTGAAAACTTGTGTTTTGGTTTTACTCCGGATCCCACGTGTTGATCCATGGTATGGGAATGCCATCGCTTACAATGCATTGTGAGGTCTGATACTTAAATATCAATTTCCCAGCCGGTCATGCATCAGCTGCAGGTTATCTGTCTCACTGTGTTATTCCACTGTGAAATTTTGCTTTGAATTTCTTTGTAGGTCACACTGCTGCCTCTTCTAGTTTATCTAAAAAAAAAAAAAAAAAAAAATTTTAAAAAAAAAAAATAAATAAGTTA